>JAKJMR010035392.1:0-14605 GCA_024449315.1 Daboia siamensis
ATAGATAGATAGATAGATAGATAGATAGATAGATAGATAGATAGATAAATAGATAGATAATAAATAGGTAGATGATGGATTAGATAGGATAGACAGACAGACAAACTTGTTACCCTTTTCTGTTCTTTTATTCTTAGCTGCCCTTAGCCCTCAGAAAATAAAGGGTCATTATGCAGAATTAGATTAAACACGCTGTGCAGCTTATCGATAATGGCTGTAGCCCTCCGGGTCAGCTACGAATTCACGTTTGCCAGCCTCAAGTCCCCTGCAGTTCCACTCGCCTGCCTTCTTGTGAGTTCGGAGCATTTTAACAAGGTGCTGTTTGCAGGCCAGGCCAGGCCAGGCAGAGGCAGTCTGAGACAGAGAAGAGAAATGGGAAAGGAAGACGATTGGGAAGAATTTCTTGCCGCTTTGCTTGTTGTGATGCTCGTATCAGAAGCGCTGAGGCACTTCTGGCTTGGAAGGATTAGCCGGTGACATCACCGTTGCCTCGGGGATGCCCACTTGAGGGTTCCTTTTGTGCTCCCGGCCCGGAGCTGGAGCAAAGGACAGGAGCTCAACCCATCCAGTGGCAACGCCCGGGTCTCCAACGCGAGCTTGCTAACCTCAACTCAGCAACCTAATCACGTGAGCCACCATGCAGCTTTGGTTAAAAACCTCCTTTTTCTGTTTTTCTTAATCCTCCAGGAGTTTGAGAAGAGGAAATTGCTATGAGAAAAGAATCTTTAAGAACGGTCGGGATGCCTCTTCAAAAATCACACACTCTTCACTTCCCTCCACGCCCTGTATTCTTCGCGTACTTTATTTGTTTATTTGTCGGAATACAGCAGCGCTCCCGTCTTACAGAGTCAAATTTTAACACCACCAGGTTTTGATTTCGGTGGGTTCTTGATTTCACACACGATTGTACGTGATAGTCAATAAATCGATCTACTACTACTATTACTACTAAATTTGATTCTTTTTTGAAGCATGGGTGCTTGGTGCCTTTTTCCTTGCAATGCTTGCATTACGTAAACGGGATTTTCTTTTTTTTTTTTTTTTTTTTGTTTTAGGAAAAAAAAAACGTTACCTAAATTATTTAGAGAAGTTTTACCGACGGGCTAAAATTTATACTTTAATATTGCTTTTCTCTTTTGAGTTTGGGGATTTTATGCCTTGTATCTGGCCGGCGGATGTGCCTAACGCAGAAAGCTATGCTTCTTGTGGTTTGATTCACCTATTAAGTCCTCCAAATGGTTTTTTTTTTAAATATACTTTTTTTTTTTCCCCTCAGCTATTTTTTTCTTTCTTTCAAGGTGGTATTAAAATTGAGGACTTAGTTGTGCTCAAGGTGAAACTGCAGGCGCCTGCGTGTGCCATTCAGTATTTTGTACTGATGTGTTATATTCAAGGTCCAAATTTTGCAAAAGCACCTTTTTTATTTTAATCCAGATAACAGCAGTGCTTAGTTTTTTTTCCAAAATAAATTTTTAACACCAGCACAGTTGATTTGGGTGGTTCTTAGGCAGGTAGGTGTAAAGTTCTTAACTCGTGAAATTTTCCTAAACGAATGGGGAAAAGAAATAGAAAAGGCTATTTTTTTATATATATACCCGTGCTCGAGGTATCTTGAAGAGTTTAAATAAAAGAAATTTGATGCTTTAGTTCCTTGCTTGGTTGAACCAAGGCAGCCATGCTTCTGTTGGGTGTTACATGTCCTTAAATATTATGTAAGAGTTTATTAAAATTTTGCATGTAGAACCCCAGTGTTCATTTCAGCGTGGAGACCAAACTCCACGTATGTATATCATTCTTTTACTCATATCTTCTTCCATAATAAAACATTTTCCCATCCAGGTCTTTGAACTCCATCTTCCTGCTTTGTTTCTACATTAGAATCTTTGCCGATAGCCGGGCCAAAAAAGTAAAACGATTTTACATCACGTTCAGGGTTAAAAATGACTGAACGCTGCCTTTACCAAATGCTGTACAGGTAGAGTCCTTAAGTTACGACCGTCACAGAGCCTTCATATTGCAATCGTACGTCTTGCCCATCATCAAAGCCTCAAAAGGTTTGAACGTTGTTTTTTTTTCCCCCTTGTGGTAAATTGTTAAGCAAACACTGCAGTCGTTAAGCCAACTCGTGGTTTGCTGCAAGCTGGTTTTGCCGAAGACGGGAAGGCAATACCAGTTTACGACCAAAGCTGTCATGAAATGTGGCCATGAGACCACAGGACACCGCAAACAGCTCAAAATGTGGCCTCGGTCATGCGACTGACTGAACTTTGAATACGGATCATAAGAGCTGTGATGGCACACTGGTTAATATTGCAGTATTGCAAAATGAGGACCCAGACAGTTAGAGAGGGCTGTAAAGCACTGTGATGGGGGTACATAAGTCAGGGGTCTTCAAACTTGGCCCCTTGTGGACTTCAACTCCCAGAATTCCTCAGCCAGGTACGCTGGCTGAGGAATTCTGGGAGTTGAAGTCCACAAGTCCTAAAAGGGCCAAGTTTGAAGACCCCTGTCTTAAGTGCTATTGCTGTAACTACTCAAGGAATCTCGGCTGGTGGAATCCAGAAGAGACTTCTCGTAGCTCCTACCCCCTGGAACATCTTGCCCCCCACTCACCTCCCAAGGTGAGGTTGGTTCCACCCTCCTGACTTTTCATAAGACCTGGCTCTGCCAAATGTCTTGAGGATCCCATGGTAGGGCCCCACCCTGGAGGAGGTTGACTTATCCCCCTCTCCTTATGTTCCACTTCCTTCCTTTGCTATCTTGGGTTTGACGATTTTATCAGCTATGTTATTTTATAAGGTAAGGTAACCTTTATTGTCATTTTTTTTTTACTACGGGCACACTGGCACACATTAAAAATGAAATTCTGTTGCCTGCTCTCAAAGGTAAGTGTATATCTACCCATGCACATACAGAAGACACTTATACGCATGATGTGTGTGTGTGTGTGTGTGTGTGTGTATAATGGGTTGGTTTCTGAATGTTTTGTTACCAGCCTAGGTAACATCATTATTCCCTTAAAAACAGAAGAGCATTGACACAAATATACCCTAAACGCCACTGAAGGTGTTACCTAGCCTGGTCATGAGACGTTCAGAAACCAACCCACAAGCTCAGAGAATGAACTTACACACATACTCACACACACACACACACACACACACACACAGATTAATGTGTATATTTGTGTGTGTGTGTAAGTATAGATGTGTGTGTATACAAACACAACACACTCACACCCCTGTACCTACACCCACATATAAGGTAACGGTTCCCCCGCACATGCGTGCTAGTCATTTCCAACTCTAGGGGCCGGTGCTCATCTCCGTTTCAAAGCTGAAGAGCCAGCGCTTGTCCGAGGATGTCTCCGTGGTCATGTGGCCGGCATGACTCGACGCCAAAGGCGCACGGAACGCTGTTACCTTCCCAGCGTAGTGGTCCCTATTTTTCTACTTGCATTTTTACGTGCTTTCGAACTGCTAGGTTGGCAGAAGCTGGGATGATTAATAGGCGCTCACTCTGATGTTCTTTTTCGGATACCACGAAGCCCACCCCCCCACCCCCGTCCTCCCAGAAGATAACAAGGAAAAGAGGTTGTGAAGAGGATGTGTATAGCGTCCCGGACAATCCTACAGATCCTGGTCAAGGATCGCTTTTAACGTGCCATGTCCTGCATAGAATAGGTTATTTTAACCTTTTTTTTCTTTTTAATGCTTTTATGTTGTAAGCTGCCCAGAGACGTTGGCAGGTAAATTTCACGACCGATAAATAAATAAATAATACCTCCCCAAAGGTTGGTTTGTCGTAACTTCCAATGCTCGCCAAGCCACCAGTTGTAAGTTAAGGACTCCCTGTGTTGATATTTTTAATGGGGGAGGGGTGTGTCACACGGGGTTACCTATAAAGGAAGTGAAGATACGTTCTTTTGACAAAGCTGCCTTTGGTAGAAAACCAGCTGATTGGTTCAAAAAGTGAGGACTGCCTTTATTCACGTTTCAATGTAGGACTCTGGATCCTAACCGTAGTTTCCGGAGAAATTATGTCCTTCCTCTAATGCTGAAATACTGCTTGGACGAGGCTGTTATGTAGCTGGGGAGAGAGAGAGAGAGGAGGTTTGTCTGGGAAATACTTTCCCTAGATAATGACCCCAGTATCAAGTTTTGCTGTTTTTAAATAAAATGCGGTGCTTGCGATCCTTAACGAGCGATAATGAAATTTGATGAAGTTTTCGGTTTTGGTCTCCATTAGGCCTGGAAATAAAATCGACAAAATGAAACCCGCTGGTAATGTTGCGTGGCGTTCATTACTTCCAAATGGTGAATTTGGGAGGGAGGGGGGGGAAGAACGGGGAAAAACAAAACAAAACACCAGCGTATTGACTCAGCTGTGCTTAGTTGTGGCACTCCAGACACGGAGACTTTTTGACTTGCGACAATTTTGGCCAAAGCAAAATCTTCTCAAGAACACACGTCCCATCCTCTGTTGCTGGGAAAATCCTTTCTGATTGATTTTCTCCATTCTTTTGTGCATTCACAGCTCCACAATTGTGCAGAACTGTAATTTTACTTTTGAGAAACTATTTCAGGTCACAGAAATGGATACTCATGTAGTCACCCACGGCCAGACCTTAAAAGCGGACTTACAACTCAGATCTAACAGTTCCAGTGCCCACCCAACCCTCCCCACGGTCAGGTGACCACATTATTTATTTAGCGTATGGCTGGTCACACACAGAATTAAAAGCACTTCCTATTTACAAGTTAGAACAGTTAAAACAATTTTTTTTTTTAAAAAAAAGAAGCAATTATAAAACCTAAGAGGAAAGCAGAAATAACATTTCAGAGTTTAATGTCGAGTTGGGAGATCCAGTCAGTAGCTGCCGTTGTTACGCAGAGGAAGTCCTTAAAATCTCCTGGGTATCTTCTATTAGTGCATTCCCTCACTGTATGTTGGATAGTCTGTCGGGGAGCCCCGCAATCACATTGTGCTGGAGGTGTCTTTCCCCATTTATACAGAGAATCGGCACACACCCCATGAGTCGTTCTAATTCTATTGTATGTCACCCATATGTGTCAGGGTAGATTAAATCCTGGAGGGATACTATTAGGGTTAATATGCTCAGAAATGTCTTGGGAGGTATAGATACTCCATGCTTCCATCCACTTTTGTATAGTGCTCTGATGTTCCGCCAGCAGTTTAAGCGCTGTGAGGAGTGGTGGATTCCTTGACTTTAATCAACATCTTTGTGTCCATCACACCATCCTCCTATTTTCCCCACAATAACAAACTTGAGAGGTGGGTTGGGCTGAGAAAGAGAGAGGGGCTGGCCCAAAGTCGCTCTGTTGGCTTTCATGCCAAAAGTGGGACTAGAACTCACTGTCTCCTAGTGATTGATTCACGCAGCCAACTTCCATGACTAAAGCAGGACTAGAACTCACTGTGATTGGCCCAAAGTCACCTAACTGGCTTTCCTTTCTAAGGCTTTCTAAAACTCTTTCTAAAACTCTTTCTAAAACTCTTTCTAAAACTCGCTGTCTCCTGCTGCTGATTGGCCCAAAGTAAAAAAAAACTGGCTTTCCAGGCTAAGGCAGGACTTGAACTCATGATCTCCCATTTTCTAGTCTGGTGTCATAACCACTAGACCAATATCTTACAGGATACCTTATAGAATGATATTCTTAGAAAATGAAATTATGGATAGTTGTAACCCATTGCTATATTTAAAAGGGTTTTAGATCTGCATCAGATCAAAGTGACTTGGGGAATAGCAGAGGATAACAACAACAACAACAACAGCAAATCACATTTTCGCCAACCTGTGGGCTTGGATACTAAGCAAGAAGGGACTTAATTAACATTGGAATGAGAGACCACAAGAGTTTAGTCTGCTGTTACGCGGCACTTGGGATTCGACCCGCCAAACTGCTGACCTTCTGATCGACAAGCTCAGCATCCTAATCCACTGAGTCACCGCGTCCCTTATATAAGAAATCAGTAAAAATAAACACGATGAACTCCGGGATATAAGAAAAAAAAATCTTCTTTATTGTTGAGCTTTTGTCAACAAGCTTGCTCATCAGAGCAAGGGCTGAATGATAAGGGAGTCAGTACATACACTTGTATGGCAGTTACAACGTTCAAATTGTGGAATGTGGGTGTGGCCTATTCGTGACACGCTCGCTCGTGTATAGTCACAGTGGCTCTGGCTTTGTTGGAAAAGGCCGGTCTCTGGTTGATTTTTAAAAGTCGCGCCTAGCATATCAGCTGTTAGGCGCGTAAGTCTCGTCATGCCGCGTGCAGTCATGCGCTGGCTGACAGGCTCTTCATTTATATTTATTTATTTATTTGTTTGTTTGTTGTTTGTTTGTTTCGATTTATATACCGCCCTTTTCCCAAAGGACTCAGGGAGGTATACAGGGCAAATTAAAACAGCGCAATGTACAAATTAAAATTAAATTAAATTAATAGCCCCCAAACAGTTTAAAATTTAAAACCTTAAAACTCCTCAGTCTAGGCTGGCTAAGTCAAATAGCCAAGTTTTTAGGTCCCAGAGAAACCAGCGAAGGTTGGGGGCGATCCGGATTTCCACAGGCAGCTGATTCCATAAGGCAGGCGCGCCCACCGAGAACGCTCTCCCCCTGGGGATCGCCCGCCAGCACTCCCGGACCGGCGGGACCCTGAGGAGGCCCTCCCTGTGGGAGCGCACAGGACGATGGGAAGTGGATGCTGGCAGCAGGTGCTCCCTAAGTTAATCCGGACCCATGCCATTTAGGGCTCTATAGGTCATCACCAGCACCTTGAATCTCACCCGGAGGGCAACTGGAAGCCAATGCAGCTCGCGGAGAAGAGGCGTTACATGGGAGTATCGGGAGACCCCCATCACAACTCACGCAGCCGCATTCTGCACCAGCTGAAGCCTCCGTGTGGTCCTCCAGGGCAGCCCCATGTAGATATATATATAAGACATGGATATAAGACATGGATAATCTTCACAATATTGTTCAAATATTAATGGCACCACCCTGATTTTAATTCTCCCTACTAGCAAAAACAAAGGAAATATTTTAGAAATCTCCATAACCTCCTAAAATATATGTTCATTTTCTTCAAGCTTCATTAAATAAAAATGGGCCAGGGGTGGGGGGGCGGAGTCCAAACCATTATCTCTGTTGAGGCTTTGTCTCAGCTTTGGGCAGAATGATTTAAAAGTTGGATGTTCTCATGATTTAAGCAGAACAGGGAAGTTGTGTTGAAAAGGTTGCTGTGTCAATCTGATTCAATGTCTTTGTGAACATTCACTGATGGGGCCTTGTGTTATTTTACAGCTGTCTTCTTACGTTGTCACCATCAGACACCAAGTCCTTTCTGACTTTCAGTTCTTCACAGGTAGCTCGAGTTGCATTTAAAAAACAAAACGAAACAGTATTTTTGGAAACCTTTAAGCTGGAGGGATCAGTTTAGGTTTGAGATGTTTCACTCATACGTTTAAGAGCCAACTTGCTAAAAACACAGTGGCTCATCTTTCTAAAATGCTGCTCGGGAAGTAAAAATAGGTACCAATCTAACTTTCTCCCACATTTTAGAACGGTTTTTCGAATTCCATCTTGCTGGTGAAGAAAATAATCCAATTTCGTTTTCTGGCTCCTTGGATTCAGTAGCAACTGAATTCTCAGTCTGCTGCACCTGCTAAATTCAACAGGTACTTGATAGCCTGTGGATACAATTACTGGACTTTGTTTGTTATGTAGCCTTTGAAAATGAGCCTTCCAGCAGGGGAAAAAGAAATTCAGAAATCTAGATACGAACAGAAGAGAATATTCGTAGGGTTGAACTCTGGGGTCCTTGGTGCTCTCTGAGCTTGGTTGTTTTCTGGCAGATGTTTCGTTACCCAGATAAGTAACATCTTCAGTGCTAGGAGGGAGAGGGGTTTGGAGAGAGGAGGAGGAGGGGGAGGAGGAAGAGGAAGGGGTAGAGTGTGGGGTCCTTGGTGCTCCCTGAGTTTGATTGTTTTCTGGCAGAAATTTCCACTATGGTAGGTAATGCTGGAGGAAAAGTCTTCATCATGGATCAGTCCAAGCCGGGAATAAACAACATGGCGACTGCTTTAGAAAGAAGGTTGCAGTTTATTGAGGAGGAGAGCCAGACAGAAAGATGCCTCTGAAAGAAAAGAGAGAGAGCACATGTAGGGAGTCGGTTTTTATACCCTCTGGGGCTTTTGTCTGGAGTTGTTTCCTGTTCCTGTTTGACGCTTTGTATTTCCTGTGTCATGTATTCTGACCTGAGTCTGGGTGTGCCCTGGGTGGCATCTGTGGGTTAATCCTATTATGTCCTGTCTTAAAGTTTAGGTGGGGTATGTAGATTTTAAGGGTCTTTGTCTTCCTAAACTTCTAGCTGGAGGACTCCAACCTTCCTGAATGGATTATTACATCTGCATTTCTATAGAGCTGGTTTCTGCTTGGGGGAGGGAGACTTGGGGCTATTAAGAAAAAAATGGGGGCTTCCGGTTCACGCACGTGGCGCTTCTGGACATGTAGGAACATTCTGCTTCCTGCCATCCATTTCTTTCTTTTTTTGGAGGACCCTGAAAAGGAGGACTTCCCTGCAATCGTGGAAGGGCGGCAGCCCTCCGCTGGAATTCGGGATCATCTCCTTTGGCCCAAAGAAGAAGAGACCGGCCATAAAGATGGCCGATCACTAAGCCGCTCCCTGCCGAAAGCCAAAAGCACTACCTAGCACTAAGAAGCAATCTGGAGGACCTGGGTGAGCTTTTACCTTTCCTATTCCCTCAACCATTTTCTTGTGGGACTTACCTGAAAATCTCCTTCCCCATTTTTTGAGAAAATGGCAAATATCTACTTTGGGAACAAATCTTAAAGCTTCAAAGCTACAAAAGAAACTCAATTAATTCAGCAAAGAAATTAAGCTATTTCATCTGTATTTACTAAAAAGCTTCTATTTGTTGCTGGGGATTCACTATCCTATCTTCTCTCTAAGATGTGAATTAAGGAAAAATTTGGACTAATCCTACAAAAGTTCTATATTAATTTGGAAATCAAAAAAGAAAAGAAAATTCTTACATTGCATGTTATATATTACTGATGACATCCTGTGGCGAAACGTGGTACAGCAAGTAAATTTCCTTTTTCTGTTGTGAGAGCTGATTGAATAACAGAGCTGTCCTTGACACTACTACTTGACAAGATAGAAAAATGTGGGTTAGATAGCATTACCACCAGATGGATTCGTACCTGGCTGACAGGCCGTACTCAGCATGTGGTCCTCAATGGAACCGCATCTACATGGAAGGAAGTGTGTAGTGGGGTGCCCCAGGGCTCTGTTCTGGGCCCAGTGCTCTTCAATATCTTCATTAATGATTTGGATGAGGAGATAGATGGGGAACTCATCAAATTTGCAGATGACACCAAGCTGCCAGGAATAGCCAATACTCCAGAAGATAGGCTTAAGATACAGAAGGATCTGGACAGACTCGAACACTGGGCACTATCTAACAAAATGAAATTCAATGGTGAAAAAAGTAAGGTTCTACATTTAGGGAGGAAAAATCAAATGCACAGGTATAGTATAGGTGGTACCTTGCTCAATAGTAGTAACTGTGAGAGGGATCTCGGAGTCTTAGTAGACAATCACTTCAATATGAGCCAGCAGTGTGCTGCAGCTGCCAAAAAAGCCAACACAGTGCTAGGCTGCATTAACAGAGGGATAGAATCAAGATCAAGTGAAGTACTAATACCACTTTACAATGCTTTGGTAAGGCCACACCTGGAATACTGCATCCAGTTTTGGTCACCACGATGTAAAAAAGATGTCGAGACTCTAGAAAGGGTACAGAGAAGAGCAACAAAGATGATTAGGGGGCTGGAGGCTAAAACATATAGGGAACGGTTGCTGGAATTGGGTATGTGTAGTTTAACAAAGAGAAGAGTGAGGGGTGACATGATAGCAGTGTTCCAATATCTCAGGGGCTGCCACAAAGAAGAGGGAGTCAAGCTATTCTCCAAAGCACCTGAAAACAGGACAAGAAGCAACGGATGGAAACTAATCAAGGAGAGAAGCCACCTAGAACTAAGGAGAAACTTCCTGACAGTTAGAACAATTAACCAGTGGAACAACCTGCCTCCAGAAGCGGTGAATGCTCCAACACTGGAAGCTTTTAAGAAGAGACTGGACAGCCATTTGTCTGAAATGGTATAGGGCAGACATGTCAAACACAAGGCCCGGGGGCCAGATCCGGCCCGCGAAGTGGTTTCATGCGGCCCGCGAAGCCATCCTAGAAACAGTGAGGGAACGGCCCCCACTGCCTTGGCCCTGGCCCAGAGACCCTCCTCCTGCCAGAGACCCTCAGATCTGTCCCACTCCTGCCCAGGCCCCCATAGGCACCCTTGATGCGAACGATGTAGAGCTGGCCACGCCCACCCAGTAGGCCATGCCCACCCAGGCCACACCCACCCAGCCCCCTGAGGGCAACCGCAATGCTGATGCGGCCCTCAATGAAATTGAGTTTGACACCCCTGGTATAGGGTTTCCTGCCTGAGCAGGGGGTTGGACTAGATGACCTCCAAGGTCCCTTCCAACTTTATTATTATTATTATTATTATTATTATTATTATTATTATTATTATTATTATTATTATTATTCTTAAAGATAAGTGTGGGAACACCTGGCACTGAATACAACTCTTCAGGAGGTGGAAAATCTTTGACTATTATTAAAACAGCCTCCATGGAAGATTTAACTGCAAACAACAATGAAATGGATGAATACATCCTACCACTTGATTATAAACTGATACTGGACAGGATTTGGCAATGACAGAGCAAATTAAAGCCAAACTGCAAGAAAAATCTGACAACGTAAAGCTACAAAATCAAATTTTGACTTTAAGTGAGGAAAAGATAATTCAAAACCAAATATTTATTTATTTATTTATTTATTTATTTATTTAATTTTATTTATATACCGCCCTTCTCCCGAAGGACTCAGGGCGGTGTACAGGGCAGATATAAATATACAAAATACAAAAGTTAAAAATGAATTAAATATGCCCAAGTAAAATACAAATGTACCCAAGTAAAATACAAACATTAAAAAACACCCATCCCTCATCAGGCCAGGCCGGCTTGTGCAAATAAAAAAGTTTTCAAATCGCGACGGAAGGAGCGAAGGTCGGGTGCCGTGCGGAGCTCGACCGGCAGCTGATTCCATAGCTCCGGGGCGCCCACAGAGAAGGATCTCCCCCTGGGGGCCACCAATCGACATTCTCTGATCGGTGGCACCCTGAGGAGACCCTCTCTGTGGGAACGCACAGGGCGGAGGGAAGTTGATACCGGCAGCAGGTGATCCCTGAGGTACTCCGGACCCGTGCCATGGAGGGCCTTAAACACCATTACCAGTACCTTGAATCTCACCCGGAAGACAACTGGCAACCAATGCAGCTCACGGAGCAACGGTGTTATATGGGAGTATCGGGAGACTCCCAACACAACTCTCGCGGCTGCATTCTGTACCAGTTGGAGCCTCCGAGTGGTCTTCAAGGGCAGCCCCATGTAGAGAGCATTGCAGTAGTCAAGGCGAGAGGTAACGAGCGCATGAGTGACCGTACATAAAGCATCCCGGTCAAGATAGGGCCGCAACTGACGCACCAGGCGAACCTGGGCGAAGGCCCCCCTAGTCACAGCTACCATGTGATCTTCCATAGTAAGCTGTGAATCTAGGAGGACTCCCAAGTTGCGAGCCCTATCTACGGGGGGTAATAATTCACCCCCCATAGAAAGTGATGGGATATTCTGAATATCCCGGGATGCAGGTATGCACAGCCACTCAGTCTTGTCGGGGTTAAGCTGAAGTCTGTTACTCCCCATCCAGACCCGGACCGCCTCCAGGCAACGGGACATCACGTCGAGGGCATCACTGGGGTGGTTTGGGGTAGAAAGAAAAAGCTGGGTATCATCAGCATATTGATGATACCCAACTCCAAAACCACGAATGATCTCACCCAGCGGTTTCATATAGATGTTGAACAGGAGAGGCGAGAGGACCGACCCCTGAGGAACTCCACAAACGAGAGACCTCGAGGTCGACCTCTGTCCCCCTGCCAACACCGACTGCGAACGTCCCAAGAGATAGGAGGAGAACCACCGCAACACTGTGCCTCCCACTCCCAATCCCCTGAGACGCCGCAGCAAGATACCATGGTCGATGGTATCGAACGCCGCTGAGAGGTCTAATAGGACTAGGACAGAGGAATATCCCCTGTCCCGAGCCCTCCAGAGATCATTCACCAGAGCGACCAATGC
Organism: Daboia siamensis; assembly: GCA_024449315.1. Lineage (NCBI taxonomy): Eukaryota > Metazoa > Chordata > Lepidosauria > Squamata > Viperidae > Daboia > Daboia siamensis. The sequence continues at coordinate 12,316 of JAKJMR010035392.1, forward strand.
CGTCTCCGTGCTGTACCCGGACCTGAAACCCGATTGGTACGGGTCTAGATAATCCGCTTCATCCAGGGCCAGAGGGAGCTGATGTGCCACCACACTCTCAACAACCTTCGCAAGAAAACGAAGGTTGGAGACCGGACGGAAGTTATTCAACACAGCCGGGTCCAAGGCAGGCTTCTTGAGGAGGGGTCTCACCACCGCCTCTTTCAAGACGGTGGGGAAACTACCCTCACTCAAAGAAGCAGATATGACCGCCTGGAGCCAGCCTCGTGTCCCTTCCCGAGCCGCATAAACCAGCCAGGAAGGGCACGGATCCAATAAACATGTGGTGGAACTCAGCCTCCCCATAATCCTGTCCACTTCCTCCGGAGTAACCGAGTCAAACTCCTCCCAAACGACAAGATTGCCCGTGTCCTGCTCGTCAGACTCTGCCCAGTCAGAGTTCAGACCGGTCCGAATCCGAGCAATTTTGTCCGACAGATACTGGTTAAACTCCTCGGCACGACCCTGCAAGGGTTCTTCTCTCACCTCCTGATTAAGGAGGGAGCGAGTCACCCTAAACAAGGCGGCCGGGCGGTTATCTGCGGACGCGATAAGGGTGGCGAAGTGATTAGACCTCGCCTCCCTTATCGCAGCGAGATAAGACGTAATATAGGTTCTTAGTCGCAATCGGTCGGATTCGGATCGGCTGGACCTCCAACAGCTCTCTAGGCCCCGTCTCCGACGCTTCATCTCCCGAAGCTCCACGGAAAACCATGGAGCTCGATGGGATCTGCACCGGGTCAGGGGCCGCAAGGGTACAACTCGGTCCAGAGCCTCAGTGGCTGCCCTTTCCCAGGCTTCCACTAGGGAATCTGCCGAGTTGTAAGCAGAGGAGGCAGGTGGGGACCCCAGCGCAGCCTGGAACCTCTCAGGGTCCATTAAGCGTCTGGGGCGGTACCATTTAGTTGGTTCCACACACCCACGGTGGGGAGTGGCAAAACGGAAGACCAACCGCAGGAGATGATGATCGGTCCATGACAGGGGTATAACAATTGGGAAACCCCCACCAAGATCATCTAACCACCGTCTAGATAAGAAAATCAGGTCAAGGGTGTGGCCTCCCTCATGAGTCGGTCCAGAAATTACTTGCGTCAGGTCCATGGCCGTCATGGAAGAAGTGGAAACTAACACTAAAATAGGAGATTTCAAAGAACAACAAAAGAAACCTACAGAAAACCTTAAAGCCCAAACTTTAATGGCAACTACAAAACTTGCAACCCAAAAAGCAACAGCACCTGAAGAAAGCAACACCAAGAGTGAAGACAATGAAGGCCTTCAGATACACTATATTGAGAATTCAATTAATCAAATGACAAAGCTACTGCTTTCTACATAACCCAGACAGAATTGGAAGAACAAAAAGATTTGACTGACTTAATGACAACTATATTATATCAACCATCAAAAACTGAATTATTGAAGCAAAAACACAAGGGTTACAAAGGGGACATCTTCCTTGCAAAACTGACATTTGGATACGCTTCCTGGATTCAAATAAGGGGTATAGGAAGAAAGGAAGATACATTTGAGAATTTAAAGATGCCAAGAGGGAAGCATGATTGGCACAAAAGGAAGGCAAGAGTTAGGTTTAAAAAACTTGAGTTTGTTTCTCTTTTGGGATTCCTAAAGATAGACTATAAAAATATCTTTCTATGGATGAAGGGGAATCTCTAAAAATATAATTGATTTTACATTTAGCTTTTAGATCTGTAAAGGAAACAAAAGTAAGCTTTTAGAATATAACTGTAGTGTATGCCTGTAAAGCATACACAGAAATGTCAGCACAGCAGGGGGCTGGGCAGCTCCAGGCTATAACCGCTTTGGTGGGAAAACCTGAATAGAGCGAGTCGTTGACAGCCCCAGGGCATGGTCAGTTCTGGCGGGAAGCCAGGGTTTAAATCCATTGGCCAACTGCACTGGCGGGAAACCCAGGTTTAAATCTATTGGTCACCATTCACCTGGGCAGGTATAAAGAGACGCCAGGTAATCTCTTAGCTCCAGCTTCATTTCTGACTCAATAAAGAAATACTACCCAGCTCAAGTGTCCGTCTCTCCGTTCAACCACGCGACATTGCAATAACTCTGAACTATATTATAGAACTTGGAATGACATATCAAAAGATAGTATTGTAATAATTGATGTACGGTCAAGATCACTTATAGAACATTCAGTGGTTCCTTTTGAACTATAGTATAGAATCTCGAATTTTATATATAAAAGATAGTATTTTAATAATTGTTGAATCGTTAA
>JAKJMR010035404.1:0-10734 GCA_024449315.1 Daboia siamensis
GAAAAACCAAATGTACAGGTATAGTGTAGTAGGTGGTACCTTGCTCAGTAGTAGTGACTGTGAGAGGGATCTCGGAGTCCCAGTGGACCATCCCTTAAACATGAGCCAGCCGTGTGCTGCAGCTGCCAAAAAAGCCAACACAGTGCTAGGCTGCATTAACAGAGGGATAGAATCAAGATCACGTGAAGAGTTAATACCACTTTACAAGGCCTTGGTAAGGCCACACGTGGAATCCTGCATCCAGTTTTGGTCACCACGATGTAAAAAAGATGTTGAGACTCTGGAAAGAGTACAGAGAAGAGCAACAAAGATGATCAATGGACTGGAGGCTAAAACATATAAGGAACGGCTGCTGGAAATGGACATATCTAGTTTAATGAAGAGAAGGACGAGGGGGGACATGATAGCAGTCTTCCAATATCTCAGGGGCTGCCCCGAAGAAGAGGGAGTCAAGCTCTTCTCTAAAGCCCCTGAAGGCAGGACAAGAAGCAACGGATGGAAACTAATCAAGGAGAGAAGCAACCTGGAACTAAGCAGAAATTTCCTGACAGCTAAAATAATTAACCAGTGGAACAACCTGCCTCCAGAAGTGGCGAATGCTCCAACACTGGAGGTTTTTAAGAAGAGACTGGCCAGCCATTTGTCTGAAATGGCATAGAGTTTCCTGCCAGGGCAGGGGGTTGGACTAGATGACCTCCAAGGTCCCTTCCAACTTGATGATGATGATGATGATTATACTTTGCTTATCGGGAAAGAGTGACTAACAACTGGTCCTCACACTTACGACCGTCACAGCATCCTCAAGGTCTCATGATCAATCTGACTCTCCCCCCATTGGACTTTGCTTGTCGGAAGATGCCTGTGAAGATCACAAATCTTTACAACTACCATATCTTATCATTGCAGGCTCACATCCCCATTCCCTTCTAGCCCTGATGATGTTACCTAGTTGGGTAATGAAATGTCTGCAAGAAAACCACCAAGCTCAGAGAACATAGTCCTCCTCCTCCTCCTCCTCCTCCTCCTCCTCCTCCTCCTCCTCCTCCCACTCTCCTTCCCCCTCCTCCTCCTCCTCTTCACAAAACCCACTCCCTCCTAGCACTGAGGTTGCTAACTAGTTGGGTAATGAAACGTCTTCAAGGAAAAAAAGCAAGGTCAGAGAACATCAAGGACCCCATAGTCCTCCTCCTCCTCCTCCTCCTCCTCCTCCAACCTCCCAAACCCCACTCCCTTCTAGCCCTGATGATGTTACCTAGTTTGGTAATGAAATGTCTGCAAAAAAGAAAAGAAAAGAAAAAAAAAGAACAATCTGGATGCCATGTGGTTTGAAGGCTCTCCACGGGGAGGTCAAAAAAAGTCAACATGGTGCCCGCAGCCCCGCCCTTTAGGTTGCAACGCCTATAAATGGAGGTGGGGCTTCGACCCCAAGGCCGTGGACACCATGTTGACTTTTTCGACCTACCCAGCAGCAGACAAGCTTTCCATTTTGATGCCGAGAGACACAGTCAATCAATTTCCCACCTTCCCCTTCTGTTTTCCTGCAGACATTGATAGAATTTGGCTTTGTTAAGCCTCCTTTCCACGAAGCCCGAAGATGTTAAAAATGTAATAGCTACACAACAAACATCTCCAATGGCCGAAAACTGTCGGATTGATCTCAGAAAGTGAATTAATGCCGCGGTTTGATTTATGCATGTTGTACAGAACAACCGCAGCTTTCGATTTACGGCGACCTCCCTCTAAGAAAAACGCTTTGCATTCGGCTTCAGGTTTTCTATTTTTATGTGCAGAAAAAGCCGAGCGCCAGATGCCACCACCCCAAACTCCATATATATATATATATATATATATATATATATATATATATATATATACACACACATACACAACACAAACACATATAAAATCTTGGCCTAATGTAAATGAAAGAAATTGGTTTTGATTCCAGCCCAAAGGGAGCAGATTATATTTTCCTAATAGAGCAGACTAGATGGCAGTTCAGATGTGAAATCGTCAGGGTGTTTGAAAATATAATTACTGTGTATTCATCGGCTTTTGAGAGATGCACATGGCAGCGTCTTTTTGGTATGGATCCAAATTTCCGGAGAAAGTGTCAAAGGATGAGCGTTTGCTGGAACCATGGATTTCCCTGTGAAGCGCCAATCCAAACCAGCAGAATGCCATTGCCATCAGCAATCCTAAGCATTGATCATCCCAGATCAGCTCTTCCGGGGTTTTTTTTCTAACCCTAATCCGTGGTTTGTAGAATCGATCCAAGTTAGTTGAATTTTCACATGCCGATTCACAGCGAAAGCAGCAAACACACACACACACACACACACACACCATTTTATTGTGGGGTTCTTGAGCTCTCTGAACTTGATTGTTTTCTTGCAGATGTTTCACCACCAAACTAGGTAGCAGCATCTGCGCTAGAAAGGGGTGGGGTTTGTGGAGAGGAGGAGGAGCAGGAGGAGGAGCAGGAGGAGGAGGAGAAGGAGGAGGAGGAGAAGGAGGAGGAGGACAACTGTGGGGTCCTTGGTGCTGTCTGAACTTGGTTTTCTTCTTGCAGACATTTCATAACCCAACTGTGTAACATCATCAGTGCTAGAAGACAGTAGAGTTTGTAGGGAGGAGGAGGAGGAGGAGGAGGAGGAGGAGGAGGAGGAGGAGGAGGAGGAGGAGGAAGAGGAGGTGGTGGTGGTCTGTGGGGTTGTTGATGCTCTCCGGCTTGGTTATTTTCTTGCAGACGTTTCATGACCCAACCAGGTAACATCATCAGTGCTTGAAAGGAGTGAGGTTTGTGGAGAGGAGGAGGAGGAGGAAGAGGAGGAGGAGGAGGAGGAGAAGGAGGAGGAGGAGGAGGAGGACTGTGGAGTCTTTGGTGCTCTCTCAGCTTGATGGTTATCTTGCATTACCAAACTAAGCAACATCTTCAGGACCAATGGGAAGGCTGCCGGCTGCGAAGGTTGCAGATGGGGATCCCAGGAGATTGTCCAATGTCTTTAACACTGCACCAAAGTCGCTTTCTTACCACAAATCCAAAATTCTTACGGTTGCAAACCTGAGTATCTGGGGAAAGAAAGAAAGAAAGAAAGAAAGAAAGAAAGAAAGAAAGAAAGAAAGAAAGAAAGAAAGAAAGAAAGAAAGAAAGAAAGAAAGAAAGAAGGAAAGAAAGAAAGAAAAAGATTAGAGCAGTCCCATCCATTTTTCTCTTTGGATGTTTCCTTCGCCTGCCTGAATTGCTCTGGAAGCTCACCGCCTCCGATGCTCTTGGATTCGGGGTTCGAAAACCATCGAGAAGACACCAAAGGAAAAAAAAAAAAAGCCAGGCACACTTTCATTTTGCGCCACATCGCTCAGTTCTTCTTCGGACTCACATTTACGCCAAGCCCTTGGTTGAGGCCGAAACTGGGAAAAAGGAGGAGAAGATATCAGACCAGCAAAATTTGGATGCAGGAAAGAAGGCAGCGAGAGGCGGAGGGTACAGTACAAATACCCCCTCCGCTTACGACAGTCCATTTAGCGACCGTTCGTCGTGACACTGAAAAACGGCACCGGAATAGTGACTGATGACCGTTTTTTCACTCTTGCAACCATTTCAAAATCGAAGTGCAGATTCAGACGGTTGCATGACGGTGGCCAGGTCCCGGGGATCACCTTCTGACAAGCAAAGTCAAGGAGCAAGCCAGATTCACTTAACGTCTGGGTTTGCTGGACACAAACTGTTTCAACTTCTTTCCCCAACACGACACAATGCAGGCCAAAACAACTAGACACTTCCCCCCCTTCCCCCCATGCCATCTCTCTGCTAAACAACTAATTCCCACAACACTTGTCAAACTATCTAATAGGGCCGGATTACTATGGTCCTCCTCATCTTTTCAATTACCTGCTCCATATCTTCTTAGGACTACAGCTTTGTTGCTCATATCTTGCGATTTCTATTACAGCAATTGTTTTATTTGGTATCCTAGTATGATTTATGTCGAGGGCTGATTTAGTACCCTATGGCTGTTACTGAGTCTTGTACGTTATGATTTATGATGAATGTATTTTGTGATTATAATCATGATTTAACACTTATTGCTTGTGTGTACACTGAGAGCTTATGCACCGGAGACAAATTCCTTGTGTGTCCAATCAAACTTGGCCAATAAACAATGCTATTCTGTTCCATTCCATTCCATTCCATTCCATTCCATTCCATTCCATTCCATGCCATTCCATTCTATTCTATTCTATTCTATTCTATTCTATTCTATTCTATTCTATTCTATTCTATTCCATGATTCTATTCTATTCTATTCTATTCTATTCTATTCTATTCTATTCTGATAAGGGATGTGGTGGCTTAGTGGGCTAGGACGCTGAGCTTGTTGATCCGAAGGTCGGCAGTTTGGCGGGTCGAATCCCGAGTGCCGTGTAACAGAGTGAGCGCCTGTTACTCGTCCCAGCTTCTGCCAACCTAGCAGTTCAAAAGCACGTCAAAATGCAAGTAGAAAAATAGGGACCACTCCTGTGGGAAGGTAACAGCGTTCCACGCGCCTTTGGCGTCTAGTCATGCCGGCCACATGACCACGGAGACGTCCTCGGACAAGCGCTGGCTCTTCGGCTTTGAAACGGAGTTGAGCACCGGCCCCTAGAGTCGGAAACGACTAACACGCATGTGCGGGGGAACCTTTACCTTACCTCTATTCTATTCTATTCTATTCTATTCTATTCTATTCTATTCTATTCTATTCTATTCTATTCTATTCTAATTCTATTCCATTCCGTGATTCTATTCTATTCTATTCTATTCTATTCTATTCTATTCTATTCTATTCTATTCTATTCTATTATCTTAACAACTGCAGTGATTCACTTAACAACTCTGGCAAGGAAGATTGTGGGGCAAAATTCACATAACAAGTGTCTTGCTTAGCAACAGAAATTGTGGGCTCTATTGCAGAAAAAGAGCAGGAATTTGAAAGCATTGTTTATGGACTTCCCAAATTATTCCATAAAAATGAATGAAAATCCGGTCCCTGTTGTGCATTCAGGGGGCAAGACCTTGTGTGTTAATCACGACAGTAGGAGAATATAGAGGTTCCTTCTGCCAAATTGGCTAGAATGGGCAGATGGAGGGTTAATCGTGATTAAATTTTAATTTCTTTTCTGCTCGAGCTATCACTGCGTTATTATAATGGACTCCAGTTTCGCTAATTGCATGTCATAGGCCACGTTGCCCGATTTTCTTCCTCATTTCAGACCAGGGAATTGGAAAGGTAATAATTATGGACGAGGTGCCCTGACTTGGCTGTGTTGTTGTTGTTATGGCTGGTTGCATCATCAGAATAGATTAGAATAGAGCTGGAAGGGACCCTGGAGGTCTTCTAGTCCAGCCCCCTGCTCAAGATGGAGGAGCTATACCATCACCTATACCTATACCATCAGACAGGTGAATGGCCAGTCTCTTCTTAAAAGCCTCCAGTGATGGAGCGTCCACGATTTCTGGTGGCAGGCTGTTCCACTGATTAATTGTCCTCACTATCAGGAAGTTTCTCCTTAGTTCCAGGTTGCTTCTCTCTTTGATCAGTTTCCAACCATTGTTTCTTATCCTGCCCTCTGGCGCTTTGGAGAACAACTTGACCCCCTCCTAGACTGGATCTGACATTTTGGTTTACCTGGCGACTCCTTTCCCACGACTGAGGGATGGGCAGGTGTGGTTGTGTGTTGGTGTTATAGATCTCGTTGCAGGTTCTAAGCTTTTGCAATTGACCCATGGGGATTGTGTCAACGCCGATCTGGTGCTCTAGATGTTTTGGGATTGCACCCAAGGCTTCTCTCACTATTGGTTCTATCTTCGCTTCCTTTTGCCAAAGTCATTCTATTTCTCCTTGCAGGTTTTTGTGTATTGCTGGTCCTCAACTTACGACTGCAATTGTGTGCTGGATTTCTGTCGCTAAGTGAGACATTTCTTAAGGGAGTGTTGCCCCATTTTACGACTCTTCTTGCCAGGTTGGTGAAATGAATCCCTGCAGTTCTCAAATTAACAACAACAACAACAACAACAATAATGAAGTTGGAAGGGACCTTGGAGGTCATCTAGTCCAACCCCCTGCTCAGGCAGGAAACCCTATACCATTTCAGACAAATAACACAGTGGTTAAGTGAATCTGTCTTCCTTGTTTGTCAGACCCAGCACACTGCAGTCATCATAAATATGAGTTGGTTGCCAAACATCCGAATTTTGGCCATGCGACTATTGGGTATGCTGCAATGGTCATCAGTGTGAAAAAATGGTCACAAGTCCCTTTCATCAGCGCTGTTGTAACTTTGAACAATCATTAAATGAACTGTTGTAAGTCGAAGACTACCTGTATTTTCCAGTTTTTTTCCCCTCTTCTCCTGTCTCCAGGATCTGCAGCTTCTACTATCTAGACTTCTCTGCCTTTCTTATCAATGATTGCTAACTCCGGGGTGTTATGTCGGCATTGGAAAGTCCTAGATAACTTTAGTTTCTTCATTTTCCATGATTTTTCTCTACTTTATGTAGAATAGAATAGAATAGAATAGAAAATAGAATAGAATAGAAAATAGAATAGAATAGAATAGAATAGAATAGAATAGAATAGAATAGAATAGAATAGAATAGAATAGAGTAGAGTAGAGTAGAGTAGAGTAGAGTAGAGCAGAATAGAATAGAACAGAATAGAATAGAACAGAACAGAATAGAATAGAATATGGAACGGAACGGAACAGAACAGAACAGAACAGAACAGAGCTGGAAGGGACCTTGGAGGTCTTCTTGTCCAGCCCCCTGCTCAGGCAGGAAACCCTATACCAGACATGTCAAACACAAGGCCCGGGGCCGGATCCGGCCCGCGAAATGGTTTCATGCGGCCCGCGAAGCCATCCTGGAAAGAGTGAGGGAACGGCCCCAGCTGCCTTGGCCCTGGCCCAGAGACCCTCCTTCTGCCAGAGACCCTCAGATCTGTCCCACTCCTGCCCAGGCCCCCATAGGCACCCTGGATGCGAACGATGTAGAGCTGGCCACGCCCAGCCAGTAGGCCATACGCACTCCAGCCATGCCCACCCAGTAGGCCGTGCCCACCCTGGCCATACCCACCCGGCCCCCCGAGGACAACCACAATGCTGATGTGGCCCTCAATGAAATTTATTTATTTATTTATTTATTTAATTTTATTTGTATAAATTGTATAAATTGAGTTTGACACCCCTGACCTATACCATTTCAGATTCATAGCCTCATCAGTTCTTGCTTGCAGGCAACTGATATGAGTTGCACATCTTCCAATGCACCATTGTTGCTCCTTTGTCGTGTCGTGGTATGTAGTCAGTCTGTGTAATCTTCTTGCAGCCGCTAACTCCATGGTCCACTGTGTCTTCTACAGCTGCTTTGTTGTTATTACAGGTAGTCCTGTATAGTTCGTTAAGTGACCATTCAAAGTTACAATGGCACAGAAAAAAAAGTGAGTTATTGTCATTTCCCCCCCCCCCCCGCCTTTCTGACCACTGAATCATTCCCCCTGGTCACATGATCAAAACTGAGACGCTTGGCAACTGACTCGTATTTATGACGGTCGCAGTCTCCCCAGGGTCACGTGATGGGCAAAGTCAAAGCCCGATTCACTTAACGACCGAGTTGTTAACTTCACACCTGCTGTGATTCGCTTCACAACTTGGCGAGCGAGAATTATACATATATAAATTGCTTTTCTGATATTACATTTACATATTTGGAAAGCAACAATGTGGCTGGGTAGTAGTAACTCAATTACATGCAGATGTCATTAGTATAGTTTTCAAACTGCTACCATAAACATTTCGTCCCTTTTTCCCTTCATATATACTGTCTATTTGTAGATTTAAAAACAAGTTTCATCCTATCCATCACGTAGAAAATAACTTTCTTTCATATATCCATAGTTTTTGGTTTACACATATTCCAACTGTTTGAACATACAGTCTTTTAGACAATCAATGACCTAATAGATTTTTCCATGTTAATTTCCACTAACATTTAGATTTAACGTTTGATATTTATCGTTCCCAAGGTTTTTAATATACTCCCAATTCATCTATCACCATTCCTCACAAAATCTAATATTCAAAATACACATCCCATTTTTACTCAACTTCTCACCCTCTATGTCAACAAATTAAGGATACAATATGACATCCTTCCTTTTTGCTAGTTTTCTGTTTTTTTTTAAGTAGTAATCAAAATTTAGGGACGCGGTGGCTCAGTGGGTTAAGACGCTGAGCTTGTCGATCAGAAGGTCGGCAGTTTGGCGGGTCGAATCCCAAGTGCTGCGTAACAGAGTGAGCGCCTGTTACTCGTCCCAGCTTCTGCCAACCTAGCAGTTCGAAAGCACGTAAAAAATGCGAGTAGAAAAATAGGGACCACTCCGGTGGGAAGGTAACAGCGTTCCGTGCGCCTTTGGCGTCTAGTCATGCCGGCCACATGACCAGGGAGACGTCCTCGCATAAGCGCTGGCTCTTCGGCTTTGAAACGGAGATGAGTTCCCCTAGAGTCGGAAACGACTAGCACACATGTGCGGAGGAACCTTTACCTTTACCTTAATCAAAATTTCTTTTTAGTTCAATATTTAATGCTTCCTCTCTCTCCCTCTTTGTATCTGCTACCTCTTGCTTCAACTGATAATTTTCGTTTTTAACATTCCATATAGACCTATTTATTACTTTCAACGATAGGTTTTTAGCTTGTCTACCTTATTCACCTTTACATGACCTTTGTGCACAAATCAATATTCAAATTAGCTATTAATATTTATACTGCTAAATTTGAATGACCAACTTTCTTTTTCTTTATCTCAGCTCATTAACAATCTCTTTTGTGTTCAACATACACATCTTATCTATTTAAATACATTGTGTTTCAGATTTCAATAAGATGGTCGAAACTCCATTCTTCTTGAGTCTTATTCTGGCTTTTTTCCTTTGCCAAATCATCCTCCATGTCCTTGTTTTTGGGTCATCGAACCAATCGCCTTGTAATATTATGTATATGAATTGATATTGGCAAAACCAATTGGCTGTTGTCTCTTTAAGAGCCTGTGAGCTTCCAGATTCTCTTTGTCTGTGTTGTAGGCCAGGGGTAGGCAACCTTGGCTCGTGGACTTCAACTCCCAGAATTCCTGAGCCAGCATGGGGGAACTATGGCCCCCTCATGACTCGTGGACTTCAACTCCAGAATTCCTGAGCCAGCATGGGTGAATCATGGCCCCCTCATGACTCGGGGACTTCAACTCCAGAATTCCTGAGCCAGCCATGCGGAGGAGAAACGGAAAGGCTTCCAAGCTGAGCCATGCTGGCTCAGGAATTCTGGCAGTTGAAGTCCACGAGTCATAAAAGAGCCAAGGTTGCCTACCCCTGAATTAGGGCAATAGACTTCAACTCCCAGAATTCCTGAGCCAGCATGGGGAATTATAGCCCCTTCATGACTTGTGGACTTCAACTCCCAGAATTCCTGAGCCAGCCATGCTGAGGAGAAACGGAGAGGTTTCCAAGCTGAGCCAGGCTGGCTCAGGAATTCTGGGAGTTGAAGTCCACGAGTCATAAAAGAGCCAAGGTTGCCTACCCCTGGTGTAGGGTAAAAAAAAAAAATAGCTGCCCCAGCAATTCAGCCATGCAAGTCCCAAGTGGGTGGGAAAATAAAGGGCACATCTGGACACCAATGAGATTGCGGCATTAAAAAAGGGGGCGGAGTCCTCAACTGCACAGCCATCACGGCTATTCTCTGCGTTTTTTCTTTTCTTTTTACTTTATCCCAAGCCTTTATCCCAGGCTGAGCCCTTCTTTCTCTCCCCGCCTCCCCGACCTCTTCAAGTGAATCGGACCCCAAAATGCTGGAACGGGTGGTGCAGAATGCAGCCGCATGAGTTGTGATGGGGGTTTCCCGATACTCCCATGTAACACCTCTACTCCGCGAGCTGCATTGGCTCCCGGTTGCCCTCCGGGTGAGATTCAAGGTGCTGGTGATGACCTATAAAGCCCTAAATGGTTTGGCTCCGGGATATCCGAGGGAACACCTGCTGCCGGCATCAAGCTCCCTTCATCCTGTGCGCTCCCACAGGGAGGGTCTTCTCAGGGTGCCGCCGGTAAAAGATTGCCGGCGGGTAACACCCAGGGGGAGGGCCTTCTCAGTGGGCGCGCCTGCCCTTTGGAACCAGCTGCCTGCGGAGCTTAGGACTGCCCCCGACCTCCGTTCATTCCGCCGGGACCTGAAGACCTGGCTCTTCGAGCTTTCTGGCCCAGGCTGAGAATTTTAATTTTAATTTTAATTTTAATTGGGTTGTTTTTTTTTACTTTTTCAGGGACTGTTGTAATTTTTTAAATCGTTTTTAACTTTTGTATTTCTTGTTTTAATTACCCTGTAAACCGCCCTGAGTCCTTCGGGAAAGGGCGGTATACAAATCCAATTAAATAAATAAATAAAATAAATAAATATTTAATGACCGTTGCAACATTGCAACCTTTGCCAGTCTCTTCCCTGCCCCCCCCCCCATGTTATAATTTCTGCCCCACTGGCTCATAGTCCTTTCCCCGACTTTTGTCAGTTAATTAGTATTTCACTCGGAAGATTATATTTTACAAGGGGACATTTAGTTAAACAATTCTGCTACGTCTTGAAATGGAAATTCAACCAGGCGTAGCTTCTCTCTCTCTCTCTCTCTCTCTCTCTCTCTCTCTCTCTCTCTCTCT
>JAKJMR010035406.1:0-10739 GCA_024449315.1 Daboia siamensis
GAAAAACCAAATGTACAGGTATAGTGTAGTAGGTGGTACCTTGCTCAATAGTAGCAACTGTGAGAGGGATCTGGGAGTCCCAGTGGACCATCCCTTAAATAGGAGCCAGCCGTGTGCTGCAGCTGCCAAAAAAGCCAACACAGTGCTAGGCTGCATTAACAGAGGGATGGAATCAAGATCAAGTGAAGTACTAATACCACTTTACAAGGCCTTGGTAAGGCCACACTTGGAATACAGCATACAGTTTTGGTCACCACGATGTAAAAAAGATGTTGAGACTCTGGAAAGAGTACAGAGAAGAGCAACAAAGATGAGTAGGGTACTGGAGGCTAAAACATATAAGGAACGGCTGCTGGAAATGGACATATCTAGTTTAATGAAGAGAAGGACGAGGGGGGACATGATAGCAGTCTTCCAATATCTCAGGGGCTGCCCCGAAGAAGAGGGAGTCAAGCTCTTCTCTAAAGCCCCTGAAGGCAGGACAAGAAGCAACGGATGGAAACTAATCAAGGAGAGAAGCAACCTGGAACTAAGCAGAAATTTCCTGACAGCTAAAATAATTAACCAGTGGAACAACCTGCCTCCAGAAGCGATGAATGCTCCAACACTGGAGGTTTTTAAGAAGAGACTGGCCAGCCATTTGTCTGAAATGGCATAGAGTTTCCTGCCAGGGCAGGGGGTTGGACTAGATGACCTCCAAGGTCCCTTCCAACTTGATGATGATGATGATGATTATACTTTGCTTATCGGGAAAGAGTGACTAACAACTGGTCCTCACACTTACGACCGTCACAGCATCCTCAAGGTCTCATGATCAATCTGACTCTCCCCCCATTGGACTTTGCTTGTCGGAAGATGCCTGTGAAGATCACAAATCTTTACAACTACCATATCTTATCATTGCAGGCTCACATCCCCATTCCCTTCTAGCCCTGATGATGTTACCTAGTTGGGTAATGAAATGTCTGCAAGAAAACCACCAAGCTCAGAGAACATAGTCCTCCTCCTCCTCCTCCTCCTCCTCCTCCTCCTCCTCCTCCTCCTCCCACTCTCCTTCCCCCTCCTCCTCCTCCTCTTCACAAAACCCACTCCCTCCTAGCACTGAGGTTGCTAACTAGTTGGGTAATGAAACGTCTTCAAGGAAAAAAAGCAAGGTCAGAGAACATCAAGGACCCCATAGTCCTCCTCCTCCTCCTCCTCCTCCTCCTCCTCCTCCTCCAACCTCCCAAACCCCACTCCCTTCTAGCCCTGATGATGTTACCTAGTTTGGTAATGAAATGTCTGCAAAAAAGAAAAGAAAAGAAAAAAAAAGAACAATCTGGATGCCATGTGGTTTGAAGGCTCTCCACGGGGAGGTCAAAAAAAGTCAACATGGTGCCCGCAGCCCCGCCCTTTAGGTTGCAACGCCTATAAATGGAGGTGGGGCTTCGACCCCAAGGCCGTGGACACCATGTTGACTTTTTCGACCTACCCAGCAGCAGACAAGCTTTCCATTTTGATGCCGAGAGACACAGTCAATCAATTTCCCACCTTCCCCTTCTGTTTTCCTGCAGACATTGATAGAATTTGGCTTTGTTAAGCCTCCTTTCCACGAAGCCCGAAGATGTTAAAAATGTAATAGCTACACAACAAACATCTCCAATGGCCGAAAACTGTCGGATTGATCTCAGAAAGTGAATTAATGCCGCGGTTTGATTTATGCATGTTGTACGGAACAACCGCAGCTTTCGATTTACGGCGACCTCCCTCTAAGAAAAACGCTTTGCATTCGGCTTCAGGTTTTCTATTTTTATGTGCAGAAAAAGCCGAGCGCCAGATGCCACCACCCCAAACTCCATATATATATATATATATATATATATATATATATATATATATATATACACACACATACACAACACAAACACATATAAAATCTTGGCCTAATGTAAATGAAAGAAATTGGTTTTGATTCCAGCCCAAAGGGAGCAGATTATATTTTCCTAATAGAGCAGACTAGATGGCAGTTCAGATGTGAAATCGTCAGGGTGTTTGAAAATATAATTACTGTGTATTCATCGGCTTTTGAGAGATGCACATGGCAGCGTCTTTTTGGTATGGATCCAAATTTCCGGAGAAAGTGTCAAAGGATGAGCGTTTGCTGGAACCATGGATTTCCCTGTGAAGCGCCAATCCAAACCAGCAGAACGCCATTGCCATCAGCAATCCTAAGCATTGATCATCCCAGATCAGCTCTTCCGGGGTTTTTTTTCTAACCCTAATCCGTGGTTTGTAGAATCGATCCAAGTTAGTTGAATTTTCACATGCCGATTCACAGCGAAAGCAGCAAACACACACACACACACACACACACACCATTTTATTGTGGGGTTCTTGAGCTCTCTGAACTTGATTGTTTTCTTGCAGATGTTTCACCACCAAACTAGGTAGCAGCATCTGCGCTAGAAAGGGGTGGGGTTTGTGGAGAGGAGGAGGAGCAGGAGGAGGAGCAGGAGGAGGAGGAGAAGGAGGAGGAGGAGAAGGAGGAGGAGGACAACTGTGGGGTCCTTGGTGCTGTCTGAACTTGGTTTTCTTCTTGCAGACATTTCATAACCCAACTGTGTAACATCATCAGTGCTAGAAGACAGTAGAGTTTGTAGGGAGGAGGAGGAGGAGGAGGAGGAGGAGGAGGAGGAGGAGGAGGAGGAGGAGGAGGAAGAGGAGGTGGTGGTGGTCTGTGGGGTTGTTGATGCTCTCCGGCTTGGTTATTTTCTTGCAGACGTTTCATGACCCAACCAGGTAACATCATCAGTGCTTGAAAGGAGTGAGGTTTGTGGAGAGGAGGAGGAGGAGGAAGAGGAGGAGGAGGAGGAGGAGAAGGAGGAGGAGGAGGAGGAGGACTGTGGAGTCTTTGGTGCTCTCTCAGCTTGATGGTTATCTTGCATTACCAAACTAAGCAACATCTTCAGGACCAATGGGAAGGCTGCCGGCTGCGAAGGTTGCAGATGGGGATCCCAGGAGATTGTCCAATGTCTTTAACACTGCACCAAAGTGGCTTTCTTACCACAAATCCAAAATTCTTACGGTTGCAAACCTGAGTATCTGGGGAAAGAAAGAAAGAAAGAAAGAAAGAAAGAAAGAAAGAAAGAAAGAAAGAAAGAAAGAAAGAAAGAAAGAAAGAAAGAAAGAAAGAAAGAAGGAAAGAAAGAAAGAAAAAGATTAGAGCAGTCCCATCCATTTTTCTCTTTGGATGTTTCCTTCGCCTGCCTGAATTGCTCTGGAAGCTCACCGCCTCCGATGCTCTTGGATTCGGGGTTCGAAAACCATCGAGAAGACACCAAAGGAAAAAAAAAAAAAAGCCAGGCACACTTTCATTTTGCGCCACATCGCTCAGTTCTTCTTCGGACTCACATTTACGCCAAGCCCTTGGTTGAGGCCGAAACTGGGAAAAAGGAGGAGAAGATATCAGACCAGCAAAATTTGGATGCAGGAAAGAAGGCAGCGAGAGGCGGAGGGTACAGTACAAATACCCCCTCCGCTTACGACAGTCCATTTAGCGACCGTTCGTCGTGACACTGAAAAACGGCACCGGAATAGTGACTGATGACCGTTTTTTCACTCTTGCAACCATTTCAAAATCGAAGTGCAGATTCAGACGGTTGCATGACGGTGGCCAGGTCCCGGGGATCACCTTCTGACAAGCAAAGTCAAGGAGCAAGCCAGATTCACTTAACGGCTGGGTTTGCTGGACACAAACTGTTTCAACTTCTTTCCCCAACACGACACAATGCAGGCCAAAACAACTAGACACTTCCCCCCCTTCCCCCCATGCCATCTCTCTGCTAAACAACTAATTCCCACAGCACTTGTCAAACTATCTAATAGGGCCGGATTACTATGGTCCTCCTCATCTTTTCAATTACCTGCTCCATATCTTCTTAGGACTACAGCTTTGTTGCTCATATCTTGCGATTTCTATTACAGCAATTGTTTTATTTGGTATCCTAGTATGATTTATGTCGAGGGCTGATTTAGTACCCTATGGCTGTTACTGAGTCTTGTACGTTATGATTTATGATGAATGTATTTTGTGATTATAATCATGATTTAACACTTATTGCTTGTGTGTACACTGAGAGCTTATGCACCGGAGACAAATTCCTTGTGTGTCCAATCAAACTTGGCCAATAAACAATGCTATTCTGTTCCATTCCATTCCATTCCATTCCATTCCATTCCATTCCATTCCATGCCATTCCATTCTATTCTATTCTATTCTATTCTATTCTATTCTATTCTATTCCATGATTCTATTCTATTCTATTCTATTCTATTCTATTCTATTCTATTCTATTCTATTCTATTCTATTCTATTCTGATAAGGGATGTGGTGGCTTAGTGGGCTAGGACGCTGAGCTTGTTGATCCAAAGGTCGGCAGTTTGGCGGGTCGAATCCCGAGTGCCGTGTAACAGAGTGAGCGCCTGTTACTCGTCCCAGCTTCTGCCAACCTAGCAGTTCAAAAGCACGTAAAAATGCAAGTAGAAAAATAGGGACCACTCCTGTGGGAAGGTAACAGCGTTCCACGCGCCTTTGGCGTCTAGTCATGCCGGCCACATGACCACGGAGACGTCCTCGGACAAGCGCTGGCTCTTCGGCTTTGAAACGGAGTTGAGCACCGGCCCCTAGAGTCGGAAACGACTAACACGCATGTGCGGGGGAACCTTTACCTTACCTCTATTCTATTCTATTCTATTCTATTCTATTCTATTCTATTCTATTCTATTCTATTCTATTCTATTCTAATTCTATTCCATTCCGTGATTCTATTCTATTCTATTCTATTCTATTCTATTCTATTCTATTCTATTCTATTCTATTCTATTATCTTAACAACTGCAGTGATTCACTTAACAACTCTGGCAAGGAAGATTGTGGGGCAAAATTCACATAACAAGTGTCTTGCTTAGCAACAGAAATTGTGGGCTCTATTGCAGAAAAAGAGCAGGAATTTGAAAGCATTGTTTATGGACTTCCCAAATTATTCCATAAAAATGAATGAAAATCCGGTCCCTGTTGTGCATTCAGGGGGCAAGACCTTGTGTGTTAATCACGACAGTAGGAGAATATAGAGGTTCCTTCTGCCAAATTGGCTAGAATGGGCAGATGGAGGGTTAATCGTGATTAAATTTTAATTTCTTTTCTGCTCGAGCTATCACTGCGTTATTATAATGGACTCCAGTTTCGCTAATTGCATGTCATAGGCCACGTTGCCCGATTTTCTTCCTCATTTCAGACCAGGGAATTGGAAAGGTAATAATTATGGACGAGGTGCCCTGACTTGGCTGTGTTGTTGTTGTTATGGCTGGTTGCATCATCAGAATAGATTAGAATAGAGCTGGAAGGGACCCTGGAGGTCTTCTAGTCCAGCCCCCTGCTCAAGATGGAGGAGCTATACCATCACCTATACCTATACCATCAGACAGGTGAATGGCCAGTCTCTTCTTAAAAGCCTCCAGTGATGGAGCGTCCACGATTTCTGGTGGCAGGCTGTTCCACTGATTAATTGTCCTCACTATCAGGAAGTTTCTCCTTAGTTCCAGGTTGCTTCTCTCTTTGATCAGTTTCCAACCATTGTTTCTTATCCTGCCCTCTGGCGCTTTGGAGAACAACTTGACCCCCTCCTAGACTGGATCTGACATTTTGGTTTACCTGGCGACTCCTTTCCCACGACTGAGGGATGGGCAGGTGTGGTTGTGTGTTGGTGTTATAGATCTCGTTGCAGGTTCTAAGCTTTTGCAATTGACCCATGGGGATTGTGTCAACGCCGATCTGGTGCTCTAGATGTTTTGGGATTGCACCCAAGGCTTCTCTCACTATTGGTTCTATCTTCGCTTCCTTTTGCCAAAGTCATTCTATTTCTCCTTGCAGGTTTTTGTGTATTGCTGGTCCTCAACTTACGACTGCAATTGTGTGCTGGATTTCTGTCGCTAAGTGAGACATTTCTTAAGGGAGTGTTGCCCCATTTTACGACTCTTCTTGCCAGGTTAGTGAAATGAATCCCTGCAGTTCTCAAATTAACAACAACAACAACAACAACAATAATGAAGTTGGAAGGGACCTTGGAGGTCATCTAGTCCAACCCCCTGCTCAGGCAGGAAACCCTATACCATTTCAGACAAATAACACAGTGGTTAAGTGAATCTGTCTTCCTTGTTTGTCAGACCCAGCACACTGCAGTCATCATAAATATGAGTTGGTTGCCAAACATCCGAATTTTGGCCATGCGACTATTGGGTATGCTGCAATGGTCATCAGTGTGAAAAAATGGTCACAAGTCCCTTTCATCAGCGCTGTTGTAACTTTGAACAATCATTAAATGAACTGTTGTAAGTCGAAGACTACCTGTATTTTCCAGTTTTTTTCCCCTCTTCTCCTGTCTCCAGGATCTGCAGCTTCTACTATCTAGACTTCTCTGCCTTTCTTATCAATGATTGCTAACTCCGGGGTGTTATGTCGGCATTGGAAAGTCCTAGATAACTTTAGTTTCTTCATTTTCCATGATTTTTCTCTACTTTATGTAGAATAGAATAGAATAGAATAGAAAATAGAATAGAATAGAAAATAGAATAGAATAGAATAGAATAGAATAGAATAGAATAGAATAGAATAGAATAGAATAGAATAGAGTAGAGTAGAGTAGAGTAGAGCAGAATAGAATAGAACAGAATAGAATAGAACAGAACAGAATAGAATAGAATATGGAACGGAACAGAACAGAACAGAACAGAACAGAGCTGGAAGGGACCTTGGAGGTCTTCTTGTCCAGCCCCCTGCTCAGGCAGGAAACCCTATACCAGACATGTCAAACACAAGGCCCGGGGGCCAGATCCGGCCCGCGAAATGGTTTTATGCGGCCCGCGAAGCCATCCTGGAAAGAGTGAGGGAACGGCCCCCGCTGCCTTGGCCCTGGCCCAGAGACCCTCTTTCTGCCAGAGACCCTCAGATCTGTCCCACTCCTGCCCAGGCCCCCATAGGCACCCTGGATGCGAACGATGTAGAGCTGGCCACGCCCAGCCAGTAGGCCATACGCACTCCAGCCATGCCCACCCAGTAGGCCGTGCCCACCCTGGCCATACCCACCCGGCCCCCCGAGGACAACCACAATGCTGATGTGGCCCTCAATGAAATTTATTTATTTATTTATTTATTTAATTTTATTTGTATAAATTGTATAAATTGAGTTTGACACCCCTGACCTATACCATTTCAGATTCATAGCCTCATCAGTTCTTGCTTGCAGGCAACTGATATGAGTTGCACATCTTCCAATGCACCATTGTTGCTCCTTTGTCGTGTCGTGGTATGTAGTCAGTCTGTGTAATCTTCTTGCAGCCGCTAACTCCATGGTCCACTGTGTCTTCTACAGCTGCTTTGTTGTTATTACAGGTAGTCCTGTATAGTTCGTTAAGTGACCATTCAAAGTTACAATGGCACAGAAAAAAAAGTGAGTTATTGTCATTTCCCCCCCCCCCCCGCCTTTCTGACCACTGAATCATTCCCCCTGGTCACATGATCAAAACTGAGACGCTTGGCAACTGACTCGTATTTATGACGGTCGCAGTCTCCCCAGGGTCACGTGATGGGCAAAGTCAAAGCCCGATTCACTTAACGACCGAGTTGTTAACTTCACACCTGCTGTGATTCGCTTCACAACTTGGCGAGCGAGAATTATACATATATAAATTGCTTTTCTGATATTACATTTACATATTTGGAAAGCAACAATGTGGCTGGGTAGTAGTAACTCAATTACATGCAGATGTCATTAGTATAGTTTTCAAACTGCTACCATAAACATTTCGTCCCTTTTTCCCTTCATATATACTGTCTATTTGTAGATTTAAAAACAAGTTTCATCCTATCCATCACGTAGAAAATAACTTTCTTTCATATATCCATAGTTTTTGGTTTACACATATTCCAACTGTTTGAACATACAGTCTTTTAGACAATCAATGACCTAATAGATTTTTCCATGTTAATTTCCACTAACATTTAGATTTAACGTTTGATATTTATCGTTCCCAAGGTTTTTAATATACTCCCAATTCATCTATCACCATTCCTCACAAAATCTAATATTCAAAATACACATCCCATTTTTACTCAACTTCTCACCCTCTATGTCAACAAATTAAGGATACAATATGACATCCTTCCTTTTTGCTAGTTTTCTGTTTTTTTTTAAGTAGTAATCAAAATTTAGGGACGCGGTGGCTCAGTGGGTTAAGACGCTGAGCTTGTCGATCAGAAGGTCGGCAGTTTGGCGGGTCGAATCCCAAGTGCTGCGTAGCAGAGTGAGCGCCTGTTACTCGTCCCAGCTTCTGCCAACCTAGCAGTTCGAAAGCACGTAAAAATGCAAGTAGAAAAATAGGGACCACTCCGGTGGGAAGGTAACAGCGTTCCGTGTGCCTTTGGCGTCTAGTCATGCCGGCCACATGACCACGGAGAAGTCCTCGGACAAGCGCTGGCTCTTCGGCTTTGAAACGGAGATGAGTTCCCCTAGAGTCGGAAACGACTAGCACACATGTGCGGAGGAACCTTTACCTTTACCTTAATCAAAATTTCTTTTTAGTTCAATATTTAATGCTTCCTCTCTCTCCCTCTTTGTATCTGCTACCTCTTGCTTCAACTGATAATTTTCGTTTTTAACATTCCATATAGACCTATTTATTACTTTCAACGATAGGTTTTTAGCTTGTCTACCTTATTCACCTTTACATGACCTTTGTGCACAAATCAATATTCAAATTAGCTATTAATATTTATACTGCTAAATTTGAATGACCAACTTTTTTTTTCTTTATCTCAGCTCATTAACAATCTCTTTTGTGTTCAACATACACATCTTATCTATTTAAATACATTGTGTTTCAGATTTCAATAAGATGGTCGAAACTCCATTCTTCTTGAGTCTTATTCTGGCTTTTTTCCTTTGCCAAATCATCCTCCATGTCCTTGTTTTTGGGTCATCGAACCAATCGCCTTGTAATATTATGTATATGAATTGATATTGGCAAAACCAATTGGCTGTTGTCTCTTTAAGAGCCTGTGAGCTTCCAGATTCTCTTTGTCTGTGTTGTAGGCCAGGGGTAGGCAACCTTGGCTCGTGGACTTCAACTCCCAGAATTCCTGAGCCAGCATGGGGGAACTATGGCCCCCTCATGACTCGTGGACTTCAACTCCAGAATTCCTGAGCCAGCATGGGTGAATCATGGCCCCCTCATGACTCGGGGACTTCAACTCCAGAATTCCTGAGCCAGCCATGCGGAGGAGAAACGGAAAGGCTTCCAAGCTGAGCCATGCTGGCTCAGGAATTCTGGGAGTTGAAGTCCACGAGTCATAAAAGAGCCAAGGTTGCCTACCCCTGAATTAGGGCAATAGACTTCAACTCCCAGAATTCCTGAGCCAGCATGGGGAATTATAGCCCCTTCATGACTTGTGGACTTCAACTCCCAGAATTCCTGAGCCAGCCATGCTGAGGAGAAACGGAGAGGTTTCCAAGCTGAGCCAGGCTGGCTCAGGAATTCTGGGAGTTGAAGTCCACGAGTCATAAAAGAGCCAAGGTTGCCTACCCCTGGTGTAGGGTAAAAAAAAAAAATAGCTGCCCCAGCAATTCAGCCATGCAAGTCCCAAGTGGGTGGGAAAATAAAGGGCACATCTGGACACCAATGAGATTGCGGCATTAAAAAAGGGGGCGGAGTCCTCAACTGCACAGCCATCACGGCTATTCTCTGCGTTTTTTCTTTTCTTTTTACTTTATCCCAAGCCTTTATCCCAGGCTGAGCCCTTCTTTCTCTCCCCGCCTCCCCGACCTCTTCAAGTGAATCGGACCCCAAAATGCTGGAACGGGTGGTGCAGAATGCAGCCGCATGAGTTGTGATGGGGGTTTCCCGATACTCCCATGTAACACCTCTACTCCGCGAGCTGCATTGGCTCCCGGTTGCCCTCCGGGTGAGATTCAAGGTGCTGGTGATGACCTATAAAGCCCTAAATGGTTTGGCTCCGGGATATCCGAGGGAACACCTGCTGCCGGCATCAAGCTCCCTTCATCCTGTGCGCTCCCACAGGGAGGGTCTTCTCAGGGTGCCGCCGGTAAAAGATTGCCGGCGGGTAACACCCAGGGGGAGGGCCTTCTCAGTGGGCGCGCCTGCCCTTTGGAACCAGCTGCCTGCGGAGCTTAGGACTGCCCCCGACCTCCGTTCATTCCGCCGGGACCTGAAGACCTGGCTCTTCGAGCTTTCTGGCCCAGGCTGAGAATTTTAATTTTAATTTTAATTTTAATTGGGTTGTTTTTTTTTACTTTTTCAGGGACTGTTGTAATTTTTTAAATCGTTTTTAACTTTTGTATTTCTTGTTTTAATTACCCTGTAAACCGCCCTGAGTCCTTCGGGAAAGGGCGGTATACAAATCCAATTAAATAAATAAATAAAATAAATAAATATTTAATGACCGTTGCAACATTGCAACCTTTGCCAGTCTCTTCCCTGCCCCCCCCCCCATGTTATAATTTCTGCCCCACTGGCTCATAGTCCTTTCCCCGACTTTTGTCAGTTAATTAGTATTTCACTCGGAAGATTATATTTTACAAGGGGACATTTAGTTAAACAATTCTGCTACGTCTTGAAATGGAAATTCAACCAGGCGTAGCTTCTCTCTCTCTCTCTCTCTCTCTCTCTCTCTCTCTCTCTCTCTCTCT
>JAKJMR010035423.1:0-19049 GCA_024449315.1 Daboia siamensis
AATAGAATAGAATAGAATAGAATAGAATAGAATAGAATAGAATAGAACAGAATAGAATAACAGTTGGAAGGTACCTTGGAGGTCATCTAGTCCAACCCCCTGCTCAGGCAAGAAACCCTATACCATTTCAGACAATTGGTTTGTGCTTAAATTGTAAGCCGCCCTGAGGGCGGGATATAAATGGGATTAAAATAAAAATAAAATAAAATAAAATAAAATAAATGGCTGTCCAATCTTCTTAAAAACTTCCAGTGTTGGAGCATTCACCACTTCTGGAGGCAGGTCGTTCCACTGGTTAATTGTTCCGTCATGAAATTTTTCCTTAGTTCTAGGTAAGTGTCCATCCGTTGCTTCTTCTCCTGCCTTCAGGCGCTTTGGAGAATAGCTTGACTCCTTCGCCTTTGATGTTACCTAGTTGGGTCATGAAAACAACAACCCAGCTCAGAGAGCACCAGCACCTCTCATTTCAACCCCTATCTATCAAGTATTCTCCTTTATGCATTCCTCCTGGATGTGAGGGCTGGAATGATCTCCACACCAGGAGAGGGAAACACTTTTTGATCCACTACTGCTTTCATTTTGAATTCCTTTCCGTGTACCGACCTTCGCACCTTCCGGCGCGATCTAAAAACTTATTTATTTGAGCAATCTGACTTGATTTGATGGGTTAGGGTTGGGGTTTTTAATATGTTTTTAATTACTGTTTTAAACTTGGGCATTATATTTAATTATTTTTAACTTTTGTATTCCATTTTTTATATTTATTGCCCTGTACACCGCCCTGAGTCCTTCGGGAGAAGGGCGGTATAAAAATGTAATAAATAAATAAATAAATAAGTCACCTAAAGTCAAAGGTTTGAATTCGGTAGCCGTGTTAAGTTCCTTCAAAATAAAATAAATAAATAAATAAACATGGAATAAAAACTTCCAAATCTGTATCACTTCCTTTGGCGGATCTCAAGTTGCTGCTGTCCAGCAGGAAAAATAAAAAAGGCATTCTTCGTTTTAAATAATCCTTATAGGTAAGCGTTTTCCGGCGAGACCGGTTTATCAGGGCAACCTGGTGTGCCCCAAATATTGGGAGCGTACTGCTTCCGCTTCTGCCTTTAAGCCCCAATGTAGGAGCCCTCACAGGCAATCACTTCTGCGACAGACTATTTGTGTGTTAAATTTAAATTCACCGACAAAGAATTAAAAGGAGACTAGTATAGCCATTTTGAGCTACTTAGCTCTCATCAGCTAGCCACACCCTTCTGCAATTCCTAGAGGTTAATAAGAGGTTAATACAGCTGCCTAACACGCAAGTGGCCCCGGGTTTCACATTTCAGAAGGGTATGGCTAACTGATGAGAGCTAAGTAGATCGAAATAGCTGTACTAGTCTCCCTTTAACTCTTTGTCAATGAATTTAAATTTAACATGCTTAAAAAAGGTAAAGGTTCCCCCGCACATGCGTGCTAGTCGTTTCTGACTCTAGGGGCCGGTGCTCATCTCCGTTTCAAAGCCGAAAAGCCAGCGCTTGTCCGAGGACGTCTTCGTGGTCATGTGGCCGGCATGACTAGACAACAAAGGTGCACGGAACGCTGTTACCTTCCCACCGTAGTGGTCCCTATTTTTTTACTTGCATTTTTACGTGCTTTCGAACTGCTAGGTTGGCAGAAGCTGGGACGAGTAACACGTGCTCACTCTGTTACGCGGCACTCGGGATTTGACCCGGCAAACTGCCGACCTTCTGATCGACAGGCTCAGCGTCCTAACCCACTGAGCCACCGCGTCCCTTTCACTTAATGGTATATAAAAAGGTAAAGGTTCCCCCGCACATGCACGCTAGTAGTTTCCGACTCTAGGGGCCGGTGCTCATCTCCGTTTCAAAGCTGAAGAGCCAGCGCTTGTCCGAGGACGTCTCCGTGGTCACGTGGCTGGCACTAGACGCCAAAGGCGCATGGAACGCTGTTACCTTCCCACCGTGGTGGTCCCTATTTTTCTGCTCACATTTTTACGTGCTTTTGAACTGCTAGGTTGGCAGAAGCTTGGGCAACAGGCACTCACTCTGTTACGCAGCACTCGGGATTCGACCCGCCAAACTGCCGACCTTCTGATCGACAAGCTCAGCGTCCTAACCCACTGAGCCACCGCATCCCTTCATTAAACATGCTTATATGTATGTAATTTCCAGGAATGATGGAAAAATTCTGGGCCTATGTCAACAGGAATGGTGTTTACAGTCAGATCCCAGCAGGTCTCAATTTACGCGGAGTAGAAAAGACACATGGACCATAAGAAGGGCTAAGTGCCAAAAATTGAGGCCTTTGAACTCTGGTGCTGGAGAAGACTCCTGCGAGTCCCTTGGACTGCAAGGTGATCAAACCGGTCAGTCCTAGAGGAGATCCACCCTGACTGCTCTTTAGAAGGCCAGATCCTGAAGCTGAAACTCAAATCCTTTGGCCACCTAATGAGAAGGAAAGACTCACTGGAGAAGAGCCTCATGCTGAGAAAGATTGAGGGCAATAGAAGAAGGGGACGACAGAGAATGAGGTGGCTGGATGGAGTCACGGAAGCAGGAGGCGTGAGCCTAAACGGACTCCAGAAGATGGTAGAGGACAGGAAGGCCTGGAGGAACGTTGTCCATGGGGTTGTGATGGATTGGACACGACTTCGCAACTAACAACTACAAGACGACATTAAAAAAGAAAAATAGGAAAATAAATTAGAACTAGATCACGGCAAACCCATTGAAGGCAGAGGATGAGATAGTCAGAAAGGGCCATTGATGCAATGAACGTGAATTTGGGCAAACTCTGGGAGCCAGTGGATGACAGGGGGGTTCTGGCGTACTGTGGTCCATGGGGGCGCAAAGGATTGGACACCACTTAGTGACTGGACAACAAAGGGCAAAACCAAATGGATACGTCCATAAAATTACCAGCGCTCAGGCATGACGGACAGGAGACTTTTATCTTTACACGTGTGTAGTAGCAGCAGGAGGGAGAATGGAGGAGTAATCTGATAAGACATTGAAATATCAGGAAGCAACAAGTTGGGTTGATGTTCGCCAAAGTTGGACAGCTGAGTGGAAGGAGGGATTTGTGTCTCTGATGGACTTGCCTTATGTCATATATGCACCGATATGTTCCTGGATGTCCCTGAAAATACGTTCACTAACAAGGTTGGTGTCAACGCTGCTAGCATCAGATGTTCTTGCCTTGACATCATATGGAGATGCGATGGGTCGGACACAACTTCGCAACTAACAACAACAATAAAGACACATACCAGAGTATGTTTCAAAATGTCAACTTTTAATAATTGCTTTCGTTGCCATGTTATGTTATGAATTATAAAGGAGCTAGAAAAAAAAAAAAAGAACGAATTTCCAGGAGAGGCTGGGGTGTAACTTAAAAACATCCTAACTGATTAGACAAATAAATCTTGACACTTTATAGAATTCATCTGGACACAAGACCAGGTCAAGATCTTCAAGGCAGCTACGGGAACAATCCAATCCTAACCCAAGGCCCCCTCTAACCAATTCCCCCCCCCCCCAACATCAGCATTTCCAGACGAATGGAGCAAAAACTAGGTCAGTGTGCCTGCCCATCTTCTTGGTGCCAATAATTTCTACGTTTTAATTGTTCAACGGGCCAACGCTAATGCTAAAAGCACTTGGTAAACTAAGAGACAAGAAGAATAAAAACTTACAAAAATTCTTCAGACCCTTCCAAGGTTATGCTCAAGTACGTGTTATCCTTTTTAAAAAAAAAAAAATACATAAGCTAAGTGGATATGTAGTGAGAAGATTAAACAAGAAGCCATTCTCCCAGGGTATCTGTACATCAACGATGCTCGTTCAGCTTATAAAAAGAATCGATTCCTGGAACTCGGTCTCTTTTGCGTACAACCGGACAGTGCTTCAATCAAGGTGAGGCTAAGTACATGATTTAGAGGCAGGCCTGTAGCAGGAGCAAAGATTTAAAAATAATAATAATAATAATAAGGAAGAAGAAACACAACCCTTGCTTAAAGGGAATAAGGCTTCTGGCTCCTGTTAGCTGTAAAAATGGAAAATCTAGGTTACTTCTTGAAGGTCACCCATTCAGTCTTCAGAACCGATCCAAAAGAGCTTTTTACTGAAAAGTGCCTAAACTACAAGTGTAGCATTGCCTGAAGCCAAAGTGCTTGAACAGTTTTAATATTTGCTTCAGCGTTATACGTTGTCAGAAGCGATGCTAAGTTGCTTAGCGTGGCGAGGCCACACTTCCGTGCAATGACAAAAAGGGAACACAGGTGTAACTTCTCAAGATGAAACCTACAAAACATCTTAGGGCGGTGCAGATGAGCTGGTTATCTTTAGTCGTCTCTCGACTCGGAAGCCTAAATCCATGGATTTCCCCCTGCCCTCCCCAGTATTATATATATATATATATATAAAGACTAGCTTGAACGGAAGCTAATTGAGAATCATATCCTCTACAGCTAAGTGAGAAAGGGATTTCTGTGTAAACTTCTCGTAAGCTTTTTTTTTTCCCCCCAACAGGACTCAGAACACGGCGTGTCAGGCTGAGACGGAGAGGCCATTTATGTGAAGGTCAGGCCGGCTTCGTTGTACACTTTGAAGACCTTCTCGATCGCGTTGACGTAGGCAGCTGTTCTCAGGTCCAGACCGAGATTGTACTTCATGGCGGTGCGCATGATTTGCTGTGGGACATTTAAAAAAATGGCAGAGTTAGGACCTTCGCCACGCTCTTCCAAATCCTCGTGGGAAACCACTGAACAGTTCTGCCTTCGTGTTTATTTTCTGGGAAGCCTTAGGGTGACCTAAAGGTAAAGGTAAAGGTCCCCCCGCACACGCGTGCTAGCCGTTTCTGACTCTAGGGGCCAGTGCTCATCTCCGTTTCAAAGCCGAAGAGCCAGCGCTTGTCCGAGGACGTCTCCGTGGTCATGTGGCCGGCATGACCAGACGCCAAAGGTGCACGGAACGCTGTTACCTTCCCACCGGAGTGGTCCCTATTTTTCTACTCGCATTTTTTTACGTGCTTTCAAACTGCTAGGTTGGCAGAAGCTGGGACGAGTAACAGGTGCTCACTCTGTTACGTGGCACTCGGGATTCGACCCGGCAAACTGCCGACCTTCTGATCGACAGGCTCAGGGTCCTAACCCACTGAGCCACCGCGTCCCTTTTACTTAATGGTATATAAAAAGGTAAAGGTTCCCCCGCACATGTGCGCTAGTCGTTTCCAACTCTAGGGGCCGGTGCTCATCTCCGTTTCAAAGCCGAAGAGCCAGCGTTGAAAAACTGTAACAGGTGCTCACTGTTACGCGGCACTCGGGATTCGACCCGGCAAACTGCTGAACTTCTGATCGACAAGCTCAGCATCCTAACCCACTGAGCCACCGCGTCCCTCTGAGGTGACCTGCAAATCTGTAAATCAAACCTGGAGGAATGAGGCTCGTGGGAATACTACTGGATTTTCCAACTGCTATTAGCTCTAGCTAAAGCAAACCAGGCTCAGAGAATAGAAGTTCTTACTGAGGAATATTTAAAACAGAGATTCCCCAACCTTTGAGGCACTGGGGACCGGTTCCGTGGAGAGAGGTTTTTCCAGGGACCGGAGGGTGCCTGGTTTTGTGTGTTGCGTGCATCCTTGCTTTCCTTGCTTGTGCCGACCGGTCCAGAGACCAGGGGTTGGGGACCCCTGATTTAGAGGGTTACCCATTAGGCTTTTGTTAAAAGATCTATCCATTTTTTCATTTTAAAAAAATGGGGGAATTCAAAACTCAGCTAGTTATGAAACTGCCCAAAAATAAGGGACACGGTTAAGGATAATTTCCAGTGGCCAAATTCCAGCAGGTTTTGAAGAAGAGATTGGACAACCGGTCTGTCTGAAATGGTACAGCTAGTCCTCGACATAAAAGAGCTCGTTTAGTGACTGTTCAAAGTTACAACGGCACTGAAATAAGTGAGTCATAAAACAGTATTTCCACACTTTCAACAGAAATGTTGGGCTCAATTGTGGTTGCAACTCCAGAAGTACAGGATCTCCTGCTTCAGCAGGGGGTTGGACTAGAAGACCTCCAAGGTCCCTTTCCAACTCTGTTACTCTGCTTGCCACAAGAGAGCAACAGAGAGAAACCTCCGCTTCCTCTGATTAAGCCGACACACTTGACGGCACAATTGCACACAGGCTTATACTGAGCTTTGTCCTTTCAATAAACGTCTTCGCGGGCTGTTGCCTCAACTCCCCTCCAACAATTGTGGCTCTAGATAATTCTGCCTTCTCATCTCCAAAAAGAAGAAGCTGGATTGCTAAGGGCGACATTAATCGCCATTGCTACCCCTCTGCTTCTCACGGCTAATTTTTCCGCCATGAGGCAAACAAAATAAAGCAAAAAAAAAAAAAAAAAAAAAGCCGACAAACGGGAATATACCAACGGGAGCTCCCATGACCATCTGTGGCATTTAATGTTTAATACCTACCCGCGCGGATCGCTCCATGGTGTAGGCCAAGCCCGAATGCACAATGTCTTTCTCCGAGGCGCCCTGTGGGGAAATGAACAGCCATCAAAAGCCCAGTCTATAAAGTCAACCAGCTTGGCTTGAGCCAGTCAAATCCCCCTCTATAATGTCATTTCTAGGTACCGCCTTTTAGTGGAAATTGGTGAACTGAAAGTTACTTGAACATCGGGTCAAAAACAGGGTCGATAGAGGTTTATACCCGCCAAACTAAAAAAAAAAAAAAAAAAATCATATGCAACGTACGTATTGCATTTCCCCGAAAATAAGACCCGGTCTTGTTTTTTTGTGTCAACAGTGCTAACATCGGATGCTTTTGCTTTGACAACAGTTAACAGATGCTGTTCTATTCCAGCCTACGACCGGCCCTGTTTGAATGTCAGGGACAACCCCTTTTTATAATCAACAGGCTGGAAAAAAACCCAACCAAATTTATTTACAAAGAGTTCAAACAACAGTTAAACGAAAAGTTCAAACAAGCCTTAAACCAAAAGGTTAAACAAGAGTTAAACAAGAATAACAAACCAGGACTCTAGCAGAAGATCTTTAAATGGTTGCCTTCAACAACCAGCACCTCCCACACATTTCCCTTTTATCAGCAGTCCCAAGGTGTGGCTTCTCATTGCCTTCTCCCAAGTTGCCTCATTGCTTTCCTCTGTTCTGCTCTGCTAGATTGCCTCCTGCTCCTAGCGTCCCTGAACAGAGCCAGCTGTGGATCGTCTTCTTCCAATCCCTCATGCTCACACAGCTGAGTCTGAGGAGGAACAAGACGGGAGGGGCCAGACTGAGAGTTCTGAAGTGCATCAGAACCTTCCTCTGACACCAAAGGCTCTCCAAACCCCTCCTCCTCAGAATCATCAGACTCAGCTGCCGAAACCACAGGCTGATGCTGAATCACAACAGATGCAACCATTTTCTTCTTGTTTTACTTTTAGAGTTAGATGATGCTGGGGTGGGGGGGGGGGAGGATTGTGCATGAGAGTTTAGCTAGACATAACAATACTGAACCTAGTGTGGGAACCAAGGTTATTGAAATGAGAGAGGATAAAGATTTGGCGGGCTGAAGAAATGGAGGGAGAACCCGCATTTCAAACTAAATGGAGTATGGGATTTATGACTATCAACTGGAGGAGGGAACTGTGCTTTGATACTATGGGCGCAGAGGAAGTGAATCCAGTTTTTGGCTTCGACCGTGTTAGTGCCGATGCTATGCTTCTCGAATAAAGATTCTTTAAGGTAAACAATGCCTCGAAGTTCTTTGAAGAGTTCCATCTGTTGGAACCATGACACTTGGGTTTTTGGCCTCCAAAAGAGATACCGGGATTTATTTCCGAGAGGTATCTTTTCCACTCACCTCCGACATGCAACAGCCCCGCCCAGCCGCCCCACTTCCTTCTGCATCCTGCAGTTGCATTCTGGCCTGCAATTTTGCAGTCCAGGCCTTTCCAGAAGGCCTATGAGGCCTTTAAGCCACAGCTCAGTTATCGGCTGCAGTGGCCTTCCGGAAAGGCCTGTGACTGAGAAATGCAGGCCTGGGGACAGCGCAGAAGAAGTGGGCCAGCAAGGAAGGGTCTGGCCGCAATGGTAAGTGGGTGTAGGGCGTATGGGGCAGCTCCACCCCACCAATCCCTGTCCTAGCTTGATTTTTAGACCTGCGCCTCTCCCCAAAACTAGGGCTTATTTTTGGGGTAGGGCCTGTATTAGGCCCACCCACCCACCCACCTCAAAATCAAGCTAGGGCTTATTTTCAGGGTAGGCCTTACTTTCGGGGAAACACAGTATTGCGTACTGGAATCAATGCACGATATTCGAACAATATCAAGTTTAGACTTCACTTGGGACCATCCTCGACTTAACCATTCATTTAGTGACTGTTCAAAGTTACAACAGCACCGCAAAAGTGACTTACAACCATTTTTCACACTTACGACCATTGAAGCACACCCACACCCACTGTCACATGATCAAAATCCAGATGCTTGGCCAACTGACTCGTATTTATGACAGTTGCAGTGTCCCGGGGTCATGTGATTCTCAATGGTGGAACCAGATTCACTGAACAACTGTTTTGCTACCTTAACAACTGCGGCGAGAAAGGTGGTCAAATGGGGCAAAGTTCACTTAGCATCTGTCTTGCTTACTCACGCAAATTTGGGACCCAGTCGTGATCGTAATTTCGAGGACAACCTGTATTTGAAACTTTTTATCAGTCCATTTATTCTTGGCATTATAAATACAAGCCGAGCCGAAACGTCAGCCTTCAGCAGAGTTAAAAGTGCGGCGATTTAGTTTATTTCTTCAGATTTCTCGGTGGGTTTTGTTGCTGCACGGCGCAGAGTTTGCTTCGACCTATTAACAAAATTAAATTTTTGCAAGAGCTACTTACAGATATTCTATCCTGGAATTCTGCAGTAGGCACAACCGGAATACTTCCCCCGTGTTTCCCAAACTTCCTTTCCAAGCTCTCCTGAACCGACACTAAAGGAAGGAAAACAGCCGGTTAAAAGGGAGCTAACTGGATGATCAAAAGACAGTTCTTCTCGGAGTTGAAAAAATTTCCTTCTAGAATGTGCTGCCAAGGTAGATCTATGTGGGACGCGGTGGCTCAGTGGGTTAGGATGCTGAGCTTGTTGATCAGATGGTCGGCAGTTTGGCGGGTCGAATCCCAAGTGCCACGTAACAGAGTGAGAGCCTGTTACTCGTCCCAGCTTCTGCCAACCTAGCCATTCGAAAGCACGTAAAAATGCAAGTAGAAAAATAGGGACCACTCCGGTGGGAAGGTCACAGCGTTCCGTGCGCCTTTGGCATCTAGTCATGCTGGCCACATGACCACGAAGACGTCTTCGGACAAGCGCTGGCTCTTCGGCTTTGAAACGGAGATGAGCACCGGCCCCTAGAGTTGGAAACGACTAGCACACATGTGCGGGGGAACCTTTACCTTTAAGGTAGATCTACTTCCTCTTACAATTTCCTCTTATGCCATTAATCTGCCCCAAACATTCAAGCAATGCAATGCCAAAAACCCACCACTATAATTTCCAGCCCAAAACCAGTGAAAGCCATGGGGCGCGGTGCACCTCTGAAAGCGATCAAGCAGCTCAGACATGCCCACCCAGTCGGCCAAGGCTGGTATATATAGAGGGCAGGACCCATTCCACGTACTTAGTAGATGGTAGTTTGAGTCCCTTTCGTACTTGAAGGTCAAGCGGCCGTAGCTGACGTGATTCAGGTTCTTCAACCATTCAAAATAAGAGACAGTCACACCGCCAGCATTTAAATAAAGGTCCTGTGGGGAGAGAGAATAAGGGAGGAAATGAACAATAAGTAGACTGGTTCAAGGTTAGGAACGATCTAGATCAGGGGTGTCAAACTTGCAATGTTAACGTGTCGCAACATACCTTGACTTTTTCCCGTTGCCGGCAACGGGGTGGGCCCCGTTTCGGCACGACGCACCGTTTTGACACCCCTTGATCTAGACCGAACGGGCGGGTAAGATTTAATTGGCTTTGACCGTCAGCAGTTCAGTCTTTTATAAAGAGCCTCAGCTTGAAATAAGCCTATATACTCATTTGCACTGCCTGGCCTCCTGATTTTCTGCACTTGACGGTCATCAACTTAAAAAGTGAACTGACAAACTACGACTGTCAAAAACACTTATTAAGAGGTACATCAAAGGAAGAGCAAAGAATTCAAAAGAATAAAGAGTTCACGGTTGATAGAACCCCGGACGTTGTCTCTATGACCGTATCTGATGTTTATTTTTACGCCTCTTTCGTTGTGTGCCTGTCTGTCTCTTTGTTGCGAGATGGGCGGCCGCATATATTAGATAAAGGAGTACGTAAATAAAACTCAAGGCATTGGAAGAAAAATAAGGAGGCATCGGTCTGCAAAAAGTAGCAGAAAGGAATAAGTAAGTGCCTTCGCATCTTGTTCGGCAGCCCAGGAACCAGTTTAATGGTTCTAGGGCAGGGGTAGGCAACCTCGGCTCTTTTATGACTCATGGACTTCAACTCCCAGAATTCCTGAGCCAGCCATGCTGGCTCAGGAATTCTGGGAGTTGAAGTCCTTGAGTCATAAAAGAGCCGAGGTTGCTTACCCCTGTTCTAGGGAATCCATTTCTACTTCCACCCAATTGGCTGTATTCTTTGAGCCACCATTTAGGATACAGTCCCCAACAAGGAGGATGTCTCTCAGAAAAGAGTTTACTTGACTTGGGTCAATAGCCTGAAGTCTCCTCAGGTTGAAGAGCTTCCCATCCACAAGGTTAGTCAACTAACCCCAAAAGCTTCTTGGAAACGTGGGGTGGAATTGTCAGAAATCAAGATGGTTCCGTCCCATCTACTACCAGACTAGCTGAGGAATTTGGGAGGGGGGGAGTCGATCAAAGAGATCGTGAAGATCTGAAGGTCCTGCCTCTACTGATAGAGCTCGATGGGGGCTGAGGATGCCTGAGGGAGATTCATTCCGGCTTCCAAACTAAGCCACCGCAAGGAGGAAGAGTGGGGTGTGTGTTCAACACAACTTCCTTCCTTATAGACCAAGATCAAGGACTTGCTAGGCCCGCAGGGGCCTCCAACCTTGGCAACTTTACGACTTGTGGACTTCAGCTCCCGGAACTGAACGGGTGGCTGAGGAATTCTGGGAGTTGAAGTTCGCAAATCATACAAAAGCTGCCGAGGTGAGAGACCCCAATACCAGGGTATGACTGAGGATGAGGCAAAAAAGAGTTTTTATCTTCTACATTGATTTTTTTTTGTGCGTGGCCGACACAGCCAAAGGCAGGCAGCCTTCATAGCTTCATTTGCTACTAAAAATATACATTCCTGAAAACAGATTAAGACCCATTCTGTTTATTTAAGAAAAACCCTGCAGAATAGCTCTTTTTTAAAAAATAAATAAATAAAATAAAATCAGAAGTTATCTCCATCGACTGCAGCCAAGAAATTAAAAGACGCTTGCTCCTGGGGAGGAAAGCCATGGGAAACCTAGACAGCATACTAAAAAGCAGAGACATCACCCTGCCAACAAAAGTGTGTACAGTCAAAGCCAGGGCTTTTTAACCTTTTCACCTATTGTACCACTTTTAGGATATGGCAACATCCGAATACCACCAGTCGCCTAGCAAGGTGTCAAAAACTGGGGATGATGCAACATTCCAGCTGATCGGCGCTTCTTCTTCTGGGCTCAGCAGAAGCGCCAGGATCAGCGCCAAGCTCCAACAGGAGCCTGGCGCTGATCCTGGTGCTTCCACTAAGCCCTGACAGCCCTGAAGAAGCTCTGATCCTGGCACTTCCGCTGAGCCGACAGCCCTGCAGCTCCAGCCATCTCTCGCTCAGGCTTGTGCAGTGCTGCCACCGGTTCAGCTCATTCCCCTCCCCCATTACCACCATTCTAGGATGGTCGCGTACCAC
This sequence comes from Daboia siamensis, assembly GCA_024449315.1. Lineage (NCBI taxonomy): Eukaryota > Metazoa > Chordata > Lepidosauria > Squamata > Viperidae > Daboia > Daboia siamensis. The sequence continues at coordinate 11,921 of JAKJMR010035423.1, forward strand.
CAGCCAGGTGCCAATGTACCACGGGTGGTACCTGTACCACTGGTTGAAAAGCCCTGGTCAAGGCTATGGTCTTCCCAGTTGCAATGTATGGCTGTGAAAGCTGGACCATAAGAAAGGCTGAGCGCCAAAGAATTGAGGCCTTGAATTCTGGTGCTGGAGAAGACTCCTGGAAGTCCCTTGGACTGCAAGGTGATCAAACCGGTCAGTCCTAGAGGAGATCAACCCTGACTGCTCTTTAGAAGGCCAGATCCTGAAGCTAAAACTCAAATCCTTTGGCCATCTAATGAGAAGGAAGGACTCACTGGAGAAGAGTCTGGGAAAGATGGAGGGGAAGAGAAGAAGAGGGGGATGACAGAGAATGAGGTGGCTGGATGGAGTCACTGAAGCAGTAGGCGTGAGCCTAAATGGACTCCAGAAGATGGTAGAGGACAGGAAGGCCTGGAGGAACATTGTCCATGGGGTCGCGATGGGTCGGACACGACTCCGCAATTAACAACATCTCCATCGATCACCTTAACATTGTTTTTCACGCCCAGATTAACAGCTACGAAAAAGAACCTTACCGGAATAACCATGATGTTCCGTTCCAAGAATATCTTATCCGCTTCAGGGGTGGTGGGCCCGTTAGCACCTTCAGCAATGATCTGGAAAGAACAGAAGAGCACCACCATTAAGCCTAGGGGATCTCTTCAATTGAGGCGGCAAAAAAAGGGGGCCTGGCACTGGACGGTCTCAGCTGGAGCAGCCAGCCTCGACCCCACGCTGCCCGTCCATCTTACCTTTGCTCTGACTTTGTGGGCGTTGGCTTTTGTCAACTGCTTTTCACTGGCCGCTGGGATGAGGATGTCACAGTCGGTTTCGAGAATATGGCAATCGAGAGTCTGGGCTTTTGGATAGGTGAGAATGGATCCGTGTTGCTGATGGGAGACAATGACGGAGATTACCACGCTTTAGTGGCTTAACAGAACAGTGTGACAGAGTTGGAAAGGGACCTTGGAAGTCTTTTAATCCAGAGGTCCCCGAACTATGGGCCGTGGCCCATACCGGACCACGTTGAGTGCTGGCCAGTGCACACAGGTGTGTACATGTGCTCAACCCCGGCACCTTGCACCAGCGTTAGCCTCGCCACGAGCCTCGTGCCGGCACTAGCAGCCCCATTTGCACACACATGCTCATGGCCTCATTCGCGTGCAGCCAGGTGCAGCCACATTTGCGTCTGTGTGCATCTGCGCATAAATGCGCCTGCCCCTCCCTTTCTCACCGGGCTGCCAACCTGGAAAGGTTGGAGATCCCTGTCGTAATCCGACCTTCTGCTCAAGCAGAAGACCCTATGCCATTTCAGACGAATAGCTAGCCAGTCTCTTCTTAAAAGCCTCCTGTGCTGGAGCACCCACAACTTCTGGAGGCAAGCTGTTCCACAGGTTAATCGTTCGCACTGGCAGAAAATTTCTCCTTAGTTCTAGGTTGGATCTCTCCTTGGATTAGTTTCCATGCGTTGCCTCTTGTCCTGCCTTCAGGGGCTCCTCTGTGGTGGCTCCTCAAATATTGGAAGACTGCTATGGGGTCACCCCTAGTTCTTTTCTTCATTAGACTACACATACTTAAACATACTCCTGGACTAAGGTCCTATATTTCAACCCCCACACAAAAACTTACATGTGTGTGTGTGTGTGTAAACAGGCATGCACACACACATATACACACATACACATATATACACACACATATATATATATATACACCCATGTACATACACACACACACACATATATATATACATGTATATATACACACATTCATATGTATATGTATACGTATATATGTGTATACGTATGTGTATACATACACACACACACTTGTGTGTGTGTGTGTGTATTTTGTGTTTGTGCACCTCCTCCTTACACATCTTACTTGGGAGTCTCGATCCTCTTTTGTTATTTTCCTCTAAAGAACTAAAGCTTGACTGCCTCACTCAAGCAAATCTAATAAGGTCTTTCTAATCTGAAGCCCGTTTGCGTTTTTTGTTTTTTTTTTAACCATAAAGGCTTCTAATACAACCAACAGTGTGACTGCTAAGCTTCCCAGCCAATGAAACAGGACAGTTAACCACGGTAAACCGTTTTGCCCACCAGCTTATAATCTTCCAACTCCTTTGGGTCGAGTCCATCGGGATTCCAAATGGCACCATCTTTCTCTCCGATAGCTACACATTTTGCTCCGTAGCGATGAAGATATCTCATAGAATGCAAGCCAACGTTGCCAAATCCCTATTTTAAAAGAAGGGAAAATAAAAAAATTTTATTTAGCCTTGCTCGAACCTCTTAATTTTTCTAGGAGCAACTTCACGCAGTCCATCAACTTTCTAAAGAACTCAGGTGGCACGGTGGTCAGGAGGCAGAATTGCAGGCTGACTGTCTCTGCCCACTGCCAGTTCGATTCTCACTAGTTCAAGGCTGACTCAGCCTTCCATCTTTCCAAGGTCAGTAAAATGAGGAACCAGATTGTTGGGGGCAACACGGCGACTCTGTAAACCGCTTAAAGAGGGCTGTAAAAGGACGGTGAAACGATATAGAGGTGCTATTGCTATTGCAAGAAAAGCTATAGAATCAAAACCACCCTATTCATGGCCATTCATGGGTAGACAGCCGGTACAGTGGCCGCAAAAATGCCGCTCACGTGTTACTTGTAATATTCATTTGGCTGAAATTTACTATGTGTTTAATGTGAGAGAAATGTTCTTCCAACATTCTGTTTATTCAGAAATCAAACCTCAACTCTTATTGACAAGGATATGCGGGACTGCTGTACATCCTTGCCATTTTCTTGGCTTGATGTGCCAGTAGTTTATCAGTCACAAACACACACACACAAAAACGTACTTTTCCTCTTGTGACTTCCTAGCCTGGGGCACAGTCCTAGACCGCTTGATCATAAATTAATTCCTGAATATGTGCATTCATAGAATTTCTGCAGAGAACCACACAGAACAGTATTCTTCCAGTTTTGAGGAAGACAGGTCTAACACCTGATTTAAAAGCTTGTGCGGCTCACGCGTATGAACCGCTGACCTTCCTTGCCTGAAGAATTAAGGATATCACTATCTTATCTCAAGGCTATCCTTCCTTCCCTCCCCCATGTGACTCTTGCGAATCCACTACCTGGATAGCGAACGTCTTATCTCCAAATCCTGGAGTCATCCCCAAAAGGCTCATGTACGACGCTTCGTTGATGAAGTTCTCGATCCCGTGAAAGACGCCGCGACCGGTGGCCGAGATGCGGCCGTGGATCCCACCCTGGCTGATGGGTTTCCCCGTCACACAGGCGTGTGCATTGATGTCCTGCGAGAAGAGGAAGGACGTTCAGGCAAAAAGCGATGGGCAGACGTTCTCTGTCAGGTCCGCCAGGCTCAGCTTGGCGCCTTGCAGGCATCCTGCCGTCAAAGGCTAGAAGGGGGAGGAAGGGCAGAGCGGGCCATAAAGCTGGGGGTGGGCCTGATGGGAAAAAGGGAGGGGGGGAAATGACAGGTGATTAAAAAAAAACCCAGAGAAGCTCAGAGTCAGCTCGCACCAGTATCCAAGGCCAGGCACCCTGAGAAAGAACATGGATTATCCCAAAACACCTCAGCGTTCTCAAAACACAGTTCAGATTGGCTGAAGATGGGACTGGTCACAAGGAAAGGACTAGAATGAGGGGATACCTTTGTGTGTCTTTTGAGCACGGGAAGCCCAGAGCTCGCCTGATTTTACAGCAGCCAACATCCTTTAGTAAGAGAGACCTTCACTCCAACCCAATGGAGTCGAGGGTCATTCTTTCTTAAAGGATCAGATTGGAGGGTCTGAAATCTACCCTGCCATGCGTTAACGCCTCCTCTGCCAACTTTTACCTTTACTGGGCTCCGATATCCAAGAACGGCCATATCCACACATCACAGCCTCCTCCGCGAGGAGTAATTTTCTACACTGCGTTATCTGACTTTTAGGAGGAAGCTGAAAGATGGACACATCCTCCGGGTTTTGCTGGCGTGGTTCTTCAGAAGGGCGGGCGCTGCTTCACTCTGGCCTTGCTGGAGCCAGCTTCAAACGTAGCTGGGTTATATTTCTACTTTTTTGTACATGTTGGCATTCTTCAAAGAACAATGCACTGCAAATCGCTAAGAAACCCAAAGGCACGAGCAGAAACGGAAAAAAAATTGGGGTCTGCGTAACTGTGTATCTCATGATCCAACTTTTGCACGCCAAGTCACAAATACCAAACCAAACATTCTGATTTCGGAGTTGTGGGGTTCGCACGTTGAGCGCTGTGCGTTTCTCCATCCTGGCTGCCGCTAACGCAGCAAGATGGAGACAATCCGTTTGCAATTTTACCAGTGTTCTCTGAATTTCTGAAAGGGACCGACATTCAGGAATCTTATCATATAAACATCCAGCTGCAAGCTTCTCTTTTTATTTTATTTTTTCCCCTCTTCAGTAACAGATCGCAGCAGGAGTCTTAGAAAGAAAATAGAAACATCTCTGCTCCAGAGCACAAAGGCACAAATTGCTTCTTAATGAGAAACAGTAAAGTTGCTCAAATTCCTTCTCAAGATGGCCTGCGAGAAAGTCCTTGAGAATTGTGCTTAGAAACAACTTCTTTCATGTTTTTTTGACAGCTGCCAAAAAGACTTGAAGCAGAACGTCACAAATTTAGCTCGTATTGTATTTGCTTTCCTTTTTTCCCTCCTCTTTGTAGTTCTTCGTTCATTTACATTTGACGGGAATTCTTCCAAAATACAAATGTTCTTCCCTCTTGGCTTGTCTCGAGGTTGAATGTATCTGACTCACCGCATCCAGTTATTATTTTCTTTGGCCGATGAGTCAAGACTCATACGAAATGAAGCTCTTGCGGTTTCATTTGTTATAAAGTGTATAATGCGGTTGTTGTCATAGTTCCCACATTATGCACCGTAGAACTCTGCGGGCATATTCTGCTCAACCGTGTTCAGCTTTGCAATTTGAAGCTTAGTCAACAGAGGAGAGATGGCAGGGCCTAACCAATGGGAAACAGAGGCTGAAATTGTATCTTATACACGGTCTAGAAGCCTCTGTGCCCCGTTCGGGCTCTGGCATACTAACATCTGGATGGTAAACATTGCATCTACAATTCATCAGTTTCTGCACCAATCTTAAGTTTCATTTAGGGGCTCAATTCTTCTCCCCTTGTCTAGATAAGGGAGATTATCAAGCACCTTGGAACAGCAACGAAACAACAAAACTGTTCATCTAATCTTAAACTGAAACGCTTTCGGACAGAATCCCAAAGGTGCTTTTTTTTTTTTTTTCAAAAGGCAAGTGGATGTTCTTCCATTTTTCGCTTCTCATGCAAGAAGCTTCTTCAGTTCTGACTGAATCAGAATTCAGTCGGGACTGAAGAAGCTTCTCGGAAAAGAAGTGGAAAGTCTTCAAAGGAAAAACAAGTACAATCCACCTGCCTTTTGAAAAAGCCCGTGGTCTGGATGACTGAGGATCTCCGTAGACGTTCAATCAGAACATCCTATAAAACACACATATTTTTGTTAATCAGCTCTGGTCTATTAGCAGCTTTTTGAGCTTCACAAAAATCTTTTGATAAAGCCAATCACAAGGTAGGTGAGATTTGTTTATTTGAACAAGCATTGCATCGTACGCAGGCGATCCCTACAAAGAAAAGCCACTGGCTTTTAAATTCATGAACTGCACCAGTCAGACGAGGAATAGATCAATTCCTTTAGGCAACAAGCGATCGGCTGCGATATAAAATAAGGATTTTCCAGTGAATTCTCTATTGCGTTAGACCCAAAAGCAAGAACATGTCTATTTTTAGCAATTTGTTGGGGAAAAAAAGAGAAGAACGCCAGTGAATCAAGGCAGGAAAAACCTCTCTTAATAAATCTGGCCAAAAAAGGGAAAAGTTACTTAGAGCTGCAGCTTTATTGACTAGAATACTAAAGAGCAAAATTATTTTCCCCTCTTCTCTCCTCTCCACAATGTGTGTGCGGGAAAACAAAGGTCTGAAGAATTTACACGCAGAGCATCTGTCACTTGGTTGAAGCTTTATAGTCTTGCAATCCGGAGTGATTTTTTTTTTTTTTGGCCGAACTTTTTAAGCAGTATCCATCTCAAATAAAATGTGAGAGGGAGTCAAGAGGCTGTTTAGAAAACTTGTTTCCATGGTCGCCCTGAATAAGCAAAATGTTAACTCAGATGAACCGAAGTGGAATAATTCAAATGCTTGCTCATGCATGAATAATTATTATTTTTTTTTGAAAGGAAGGACATTCTTTTTGTGGCCCAGAAAAAACCCTAGTCTCCAATTTTTCTCCCCTGCCTTCTAATTGAGGACGATTAGGTACAAAACTGAATTCAAAAGACAAGCTCTCTGGCACCGCATTTCCCAAAAGATTATTTTCCCTAGTCGATTGATGCAGCTGTCAAAATCAGAGAGCTGAGCTTTCAATTATTATTAAACATTGTCGATTTTTTTTTTAGAATCGGGCCCGGTCTCGTTTTAGGGCTATTACGGCATGGATGCAATTCATGTCGAGAGATGAACTGTTTCCATAGTTTTATGCCAGTTTGTTAACACTTAACAGTGTTAACAGTGCGCACCAACCTCAACATGTGAACGCCAGTTACGTTGCAATGAACTAAATACACAGGTTACTGCGGACAGAGCTAGACTGGTTTTAATCGAAGTCTTAACATTATTTAATCTCCAGTGGCAACAAAGGCCAAAGCTTGGGCCATCGAACTTTGCCAACGTGCCAAGATCTCCTCTATGTGCATCTTGATTCATTTATGGCTCCAATACACAGAGAACTAGCAGGCAAGGTAAGAGAAGCCAGTGGGGCCTTTGAATGTGACTCGATAGATTGTATTAACTCTATGAGGTAGAGGTTAACCTCTATGTGGTTGAGGTGCACTGTGGTGTAGGGAGAAAAAGGATGTGAAAAAGAAAAGAGGTTTGTCCTACGTGATGGCTGCTTATAAAACAAAATAATACAGGGGTCTTCAAACTTGGCCCTTTTGTGACTTGTGGACTTCAACTCCCAGAATTCTTCAGCCAGCGTGTCTGGCTGAGGAATTCTGGGAGTTGAAGTCCACAAGTCACAAAA
>JAKJMR010035423.1:19449-34449 GCA_024449315.1 Daboia siamensis
CTGGAATACGGCTATCACGTCACCCCTATTTCTTCTTTTCTTTAGACTACCCAAAACCCAATTCCTGCAACCGTTCTTCGTTATGTTTTCGTCTCCGGGCCCTTGAATCATCTTAGTTGCTCTTTTCTGCACTTCCCCCCCCCCCCCAAAGTCTCAGCATCTTTTTCGTAACGTGTGGCAGAGAAGCTCTCCTATCCCATGTTAGGTGATTCCCACTCAAATCACCTAGCACATCGCTAGAGGGGACAACAGAGGCACAGATGCCACCACCTGCCACGTTGGAGGAAAAGCTTTGCGTGGAATTGAGAATTAAAACTAGCTGGACTCATCATTCTGCAGACAGAAAGTTAAAGCTGAAGGACAAACCCTACATTGCGATTCTATTTGGGGAATTTGATTTATGAAAGAGTTAATCCTGGTTCCTGATGATGTTACCTAGTTTGGGTACTGAGACGTCCGCAGGAAAACAACCAAGTTCGGAGAGCACCAAGGACCCTTTGTGTTTCAAGAAAATGTTTCAGAGATATACGTTTTTCCAATTAAAACTTTTTGAGGAAAGACTCTTATTCAACAGTGATGCTTGCAGACCTATAGATCTTATGTTGGCCTTACGCTGTTTTTCCAAAGAACTGCAAATCTGCTCCAGGTCTATGTTAGGTGTCATGGTTCCAATAAATGAGACAGTTCAAACAAAATGCAAGCATTGTTTATCTAGGTAAAGGTTATCCCGCACATGTGTGCTAGTCGTTTCCAACTTTAGGGACCGGTGCTCATCTCCGTTTCAAAGCTGAAGAGCCAGCACTTGTCGAGGTTGTCTCCATGGTCATGTGGCTGGCATGACTAGACGCCAAAGGCATACGGAACACTGTTACCTTCCCACCATAGTGGTCCCTATTTTTCTACTTGCATTTTTACGTGGTTTCGAACGGCTAGGTTGGCAGAAGCTGGGACGAGTAACAGGCACTGTTACATGGCACTTGGGATTCGACCCGCCAAACTGCCGACCTTCTGATCGACAAGCTCAGCGTCCCAACCCACTGAGCCACCGCGTCCCTCTATTGTTTATCTAAAAAGTCTTAATAATGAAACGAAACATCGGCACTCGTGGAGGGATGCCAGAATCTGAAATCTCCTTCCCCCAAAACCCATCGTAACACACACACAATCCCCGCCCTTATCTACATGTCATAAATCACATTATCCAATTAGTTTTACATTATGAGGTTTCCCTTCCCATTCTGTACGTGGGCTTTTCTAATCTTCTCAAAATAGCCGTTAGAAAATTCCCTCCCTTCAAGATTCAAAGCGAAGCAGTTTAAACAAAAGACTGTCTCTTATATTGTCAGTGCAAAAAAACACATGTCAGTGTTTGCAGCACTGACATCAGGTTGCACGCAACTTGAAGAACATGTCGTAAGGCCACTGTGCCATAAGCGAAGCTTGCGCTTCGGTTCAGAACTTACATAGTGTCCTATGGTATTAGCGTAGGTGTCTGCAATCCACGACATCTCCCGCTCACCGGTGCTCATGTCAGGCGCGGGCACATCCACACCAGGCCCTGTTTGGCGCAATCAGGAACAAAGAGGGGATGCACCATTAAACACAGACCATTCCGTGCATGGAAACCAGAAGACTCAGCTGTGGTATTGCTTATGGTTAGGTTAAAGTTACGCTGCAAAGCCATGAATACAAGTAACATTGTCCTTATTAATGGATGCAACGATTGTGGTCTAAATGGAGGGACACGTCCCCATTCAATTAGAAGACAAAAAGTCGAAGACTATCCCTACTTCTAGAAAAAAAAAGAAATCTGTACCTTAAAGTATTGTTGTTGTTTTTTAAAGATAGTGGGAAGGTGGAACGTACTGATTTGTACCCCAAGCTACCAAAGGATGCTTATAAATTGAATGTTTTTCTTCTTTCTCAAGCCGTTTGTTCTGCTCTATCGCATCTTGTCAAGGAACGGCCCCTGGCTTCCAGAAAGGGCTCAGGGTCCACGGAATAGTTGCAGGTGGAAAGAAGGGAAGGGAAATTTGTTCCTATGATTTGGATGCTGGAGAGATTATTAAAGAGCGAACGGCATGCTTACAGCAAAAAAAAAAAAAAAAAAAACAGGATAAAATCAGGCACTTCTCCAACCCGGCCCAGAGCTCGGTTATGAAGTGAACAAATTAGACAAATTGCTCTTTTGATTTGACAGCTTAATGAGCCAAGCAAAGAGCTGATCTCTTTAATATGATTCTGTAGGTATGCTTGATGTGGAGGGCTGAGGACAGAGGTGTGACAATTCATCAACCTGGAAGAATTCTTGTTCCCAGATGAATGAATTTTCCAACATCCCTGGAGCCAAATGCAGCAAGCATGCAAGCCAAGGCTTTTGCTGTAACCTGATTAATTAAAACAAGGAAACAAAAACACTCTTGTCTTTCAGGACCACATATGCAGGACCGCGTTCAAGTTACCAGTGCTCTTCTTAGAAAATTAGCAACTAGATGGTCTCCTTTAATCCACACAATATACACAAGAATGAAGAGAGACCTATCTGATGATTTAAAAGCCCCAATATGCAAAACCTGGCTGGCAAAAGAAGAAAGCTACAATTAGGTTGAAAAATTTTCTAATTTTATTAGAAAAACTGTTTTATTATAGAGGATCCTAAACTGTCAGTTAGTGGGCTAAAGGGAGATTCTGAAATAAAAGGAAATTTGAGTACTAAGATTTAAAATAGTCAGAAAGTAGCAAAAAAAACCCACAGGGGATTAATTGGTTGAATATTGAAGATTTAGATTAACAAGGGAAATTTAAATTAACTATAAGAAAATAGGCTTGAATGATTGATTAGCCCAGTGTATATAGATGACGCATCTGAACTAATAAAAGATACTCAATTATTAAGGCGGTGATCTATTAGGATGGGAAGTAGAAAATGTTTATGGAATAGAATAAGAAGATATTTTAAGTTTTAATAGGTGTATTTTAGATATTTAAAATTTCTATGAAATGAGATGCAAGGAAATTTGGGTTACCTGGAAGTTAAATACTATGGATATTAAAGGTTAAATTGGAATACTGTAACTAAAAATCAAAGCTGGTAAAATTTTGAAACAGGACATCGATTGTCTACTGAGATCTATTATGTATAAGCAAAAAGAAAAAAAAATTGTATTTATTATTGAGATACTGAAATTTTTACTGCATTTTGATATAATTAGAAATTTATTAGCATAAATATGAAACAGCAAAGTCAACGGAAACCGAGAAGAAATATTTGATGGTGTAACCTGAGATACTCACTAATGATTGTATTACTGACCTACTGTTTAAGCCAATTACCACATTACCTTACAAAATGTTATTCTTAACCCTATAAAATTTAATAAAATCTTTTAAAAAATAAAAGTTACCAGTGCTATTTTGGGGGTGGGGTAGGTGGGTGAAGGCACAGTTGGAGAGTACTGCTGAATGATCCCTCTTGCCCAAACCAATACACATATTCCAGTATTACATACCAATAAAGCCTTTCTTTGCGAGTTCTATGGTAAACCGTCTTGTGATTTTTTCCAGTTCATTGTCCTACAGCAACAAAGGAGACAGTTAATATCCAGGAGTGGGGCAAGCAAGCAATGCCTAAGGTCAACACTCGTGATTTTAACAAAGGGTTAGCCAATAGTTCCTAGGCCAGGGGTAGGCAACCTTGGCTCTTTTGTGACTCGTGGACTTCAACTCCCAGAATTCCTGAGCCAGTTTGGCTCAGCTTGGAAACCTCTCCCTTTCCCCTCAGCATGGCTGGCTCAGGAATTTTGGGAGTTGAAGTCCACCAGTCATGAAAGGGCCTAGGCCAGGGGTAGGCAACCTTGGCTCTTTTATCACTGGTGGACTTCAACTCCCAGAATTCTTGAGTCAGCGTGGGGGAACTATGGCCCCTTCATGACTCCTGGACTTCAACTCCCAGAATTCCTGTGCCAGCATGGCTCAGCTTGGAAACCTCCCCCTTTCCCCTCAGCGTGGCTGGCTCAGGAATTCTGGGAGTTGAAGTCCACGAATCACAAAAGAGCCAAGGTTGCCTACCCTTGCTTTAGGCTATCTGCTAATCCAGGCCTAGCCACCCTGCAATAAGAAGTGAGGTACCAGCCCAACCCATTGTTTTGGACTTGATGTGCACTTGGAAAGTAACTGCTGCTATTGATCCTTCCTGACCTCTGAACTCAAAAATGCCGGCATGAGGGAAGGGAGCTTATTCTACAACGGGACAGCTGTGAGGTCAGGAAAAAATTACTCTGCCTCTTGGGAGGCAGAAGGGATCGTGGGAAAATTTCCTCCCTCTTCCAAGTAAAGAAAGAAAAGTTTTTTATTTAAACTGGTGCTACGGAGTTTAATAGGAGCCGTGGTGGCGCAGTGGTTTAAATGCAGTACTGCAGGCTCACTCTGCCCACTGCCAGGAGTTTGATTCTCACTTGGCTCAAGGCTGACACAGCCTTTCATCCTTCTGAGGTCAGTAAAATGAGGACCCAGATTGTTGGGGGCGACGTGCCGGCTCTGTAAACCACTTACGAGAGAGGGTTGTAAAGCCCGGTGAAGCGGTTTATAAGTCTGCTATTGCTAATCGGTCACTGCGGACAAATTAAGCATTTTTAATGCTTCCAGGAAAGGAAGGCCTGGAGGAACGTCGTCCATAGGGTCGCAATGGATCAGACACGACTTCGCAGCTAACAACAACAAATGCTGTTTTTAAGATTTGTGACCTTGCTCTAGATCTCCACGGTCTCATTGTTAACGACTTTTAATGACGCCAACTGTCACTTTAGGATTGCTAGAAACACACCATAAATAAAACGAAGCATTACAATATTCTAATGCAATGATTCTGAACCACCCTTTTTATCTTGAAGCCTTCCGATTGGAATAAATCCTTTTTATTTCATTCCTCTCGTCCTAAGTGTTTGTCACTGCACAGCACATACCTCCAAAACATAGGCTGGCTTGCGAAGCGGTTTCTAGTTTACATTCTAACCTGTGTAGAATGAGAGCGTGCGAGGCAAACTGCTCTTTTATTGGCATATTGGCCACAACATGCAACATTGGATCAATATTGCATGCTTCCTTATATACAGGTAACTCTTGACTCACAACAGTTCATTTAAGTGACTGTCCGAAGTTACAACGGCTCTCAAAAAGAAGGACTTGTGGTCATTCTTCACACTTATGACCGCTGCAACATTCCCCGTGATCAAAATCCAGCTTTTTTGGCAACCGACTCATATTTTGTGACGGTTGCGGCGTCCCGGGGCCATTTGATCCCTTTGTGCGGCCTTCTGACAAGCGAAGTCAATGAGGAAGCCAGATTCGCTTAACAACACCGTGTGACTGACTTAACAACTGCAGTGATTCACTAAACAACCGTGGGAAATAAAAGTCGTAAAATGGGGCAAAACTCACTTAACAAATGTGTCCTTTAGCAGCAGAAATTTGGGGGTGTCAATTAAGGTTGTAAGTCAAGGACTACCTGTAGGGACATGGGCACAATTTGGCCGCTAACCAAGTCATTCTTTTTGTTTCAGAAAAAGGGTGACAGCCTCAATTGACCAAAATAAGAGCAGGCAGCACTCGTAGGCTGAACTAGGCAACTTTTCCTGTGATTCAGATGTTTATTGCTAGGTATGTATGTATGCAATTAATCTCTCCACACCAAGAAAATACAGAATTCATTGCATTATCCTAACTGGTCTACGTCAGGAAAACAGCGCTTTAGATATCTAAGCCTAAGCATGCCGATTAAAAGCATATTTTTCTGGAATTTGAACTTACTGTATATAGCCTAGGATTGATCTTAACACCAGCCTTTGCACCACCAAATGGCACATCTGAAAACAAATGTTCACGCTTAAGTTAAAAAAAAAAAACAAAGGACAAGAATGTAAAGATGGTAAAGATTTAACTTATCAATAGCTCGGATGCCTGTCTGCTCTTTTCCACTTCAGGAATTAGTCACAGAGATATCAACAGAAAATGGGTGGAAAAAATGAAAAAAAAAACAACCACCATCGCAACCCATAGACAATGATTTGTTTTAAAATAATTCAGCATGCTCTTCAACATAATGAAAAGAGATTCACAACTGATTTTATTTTTACAAGAATTGTTTACATATGAAAAAGAGCATATTTCTTTTTATATATTGCAACTTTTAATTAGGGTCTGCAAACCTCTACAAAGGTTTGATGGTAGTCGAGGGACTTCTTTGGATTCAGGCCTTTTTAAGACCTGTGGCACCACTCTGCTCAGAGATATGCTGACTATTTCTTCTTTTGCTAAGCTGGATCAGCCAGGACAGGACTTTTTAAAAAGCTTGTGTTAACCTCAGATTTAATCAACTTTTTCTCCGTTTCATAAACGGAAAAGGAGCTGCACACGCTGAGCCTGGATGAAGACTGGAAATGTTATTTCTGAAAAAGATGCTCTAAAAAGTGGCAGGGCAGACAGCTCTACTCCAGCGATATCCTCAGTGGTGGGATTCAAACAGGTGAACAACCGGTTCTCTGTGTGTAGATGACGCTTGCGGAAGTCCATTCCGGGCCTGGGCAACAAAAAATTAGCTACCGGTTCTGCCGAAGTGATGCAAACCGGCTGAATCCCACCCACTGGATAGCCTTCATTTTCAGGCACGCCAAGAAAACAGAAAAATTAAAAAACTCCGAGGAAAGCATAGACCTGGCAAGTGCAGCCCACCCACCCAAAAGTACTAGCTCTTATATGGGAATAATCCTACACAGCTCATAAAACATCTGACAAAATTAAAGGCCCTGGCTTTAGAGGGACGTGTGGGCCCAGGCGTTCATTTAGAATGACTTACCAACTACTGCACACTTGTATGTCATAAGAGAAGCTAAAGCTTTTACTTCATCCACACTCACTTCCGTGCTGTAACGAATGCCTGTTTAAAAAGAAAAAAATGAATGTTAATGGCCGAGGCATTGTGTCACCTGCTAGTAAGAAACAAGCCGCGAGCACTAAAAGGAAGACAACTATTAAAAAAAGCCATTTATTGGGGGAGGCAAAAGACAATGCAATCTGTTTTGCCCAATCTTTTGGCGATAGAAAAAAGCAACGCCGTTCCATCAGCTCCCGGCGTTGTTCCGCCACACAAACCCACAAATGTGAGTCATTTTGTTCCAAGGGTTGAATTTATTTTATTTATTTTTTATTTTATTTTAATCCCATTTATATCGCGCCCTTCTCCAAAGACTCAGGGCGGCTTACAAGCTTAGCAGTTTAATCATCTTCACATCTGGTTTTAAGCAGGAATCCAGCCCAACTGCAGGCTCTCGTCCCAACTTCGTGTCCGTGATTCTGCAAATACTTTTTATTAACCTAGTATTATTCACCAGGGCTCATTTTTCAACACGGTATGTGCCGCTTTGGGTTTGGGAAAGCCGACTGCGAGAAAGCCAACGCTAACAAGACAGCTATTATGCCACATTCAAAGTAAAAGGCAGAAGATTGACCGAATAATATACACAACGGAATTTAAGGAGGCTATCACTGAATGAAGACATCAAAAAGATCAATTTCAATGAAAAAAAAAGGCTGTCAAATGAAATATAAACAAAGCTTCAGATCCCGAACCCAAATAGAGAAGAATAAAATAAGGAAACAAGCTGGCTGAGGTTGCCTACCCCTGGCCTAGGCCTAGGCCGCTTTAGGACTGGTGGACTTCAACTCCCAGAATTCCTGAGCCACCTGGGTCAGCTTGGAAACCTCTCCCTTTCCCCTCAGCATGGCAGGCTCAGGAGTTCTGGGAGTTGAAGTCCACGAGTCATAAAAGAGCCAAGGTTGCCTACCCCTGGCCTAGGCCTCTTTATGACTGGTGGACTTCAACTCCCAGAATTCCTGAGCCACCATGGCTCAGCTTGGAAACCTCTCCCTTTCCCCTCAGCATGGCAGGCTCAGGAATTCTGGGAGTTGAAGTCCACCAGTCATAAAAGAGCCAAGGTGGCCTACCCCTGGTATAGGGTCTCCTGCTTGAGCTGGACTGAGGAGGCCTCCAACGTCCCTTTGAACTCTTGTTATTCTATATTCGTAAATGATATTAGTGCTTGTTCAGCAAGACCTACAACTCCGCATGACTCATAATCAGTCGTGGCTCCTACTGACTGATTTAAAACACATGCCAAGTGAAAAAGTCCACAACAGCTTGGATTCAGCTGCTAAAATATGAAAAGGCAAAGTTTTCCTCCCCACCGTCCGGTCACGTCCGCCTCGAGGGGATGGTGTTCATCTCCGTTTCTTAGCCAAAGGAGCCAGCGTCGTCCGAAGACATTTCCGTGGTGATGTGGCCAGCACGATTCTACACTGAGCACATTGGAACCCATCACCTTCCCGCCAAAGCGATACCTATTTTATCTACTCGCATTTTGCATGTTTTGAACTGCTGGGCGGGCAGGAGCTGGGACAAGTAATAGGAGCTCACCCCCATCGTGTGGTGCTCGGGTCTCAGGCTGTCAACCTCAGCATCTTTAACCACTGAGCCACTGTGCCCCCTTTTGCTAAACTACAAAACGGCATGCTAATACGGACGTTGGATTTCTCTGGCATAAGCCAACTACCGACTCTTATTCTGTGAAATCTGGTCAATAGAGTATTTACTTTTGTGGTGGAGGGGGAAAGAGATGAATTGCTTTTTAATGCCTGCAATGTACAACTTTCATTTTGCAAAGTCTGCCGTACAGGAAGAAAGCTGTCACTTCCTCATTTCAGCTGTCTGGAAGTACATTAATGTCTGCTTCCTGCTCTGTTATTCAGTGTTACCTAACCCTCCACAATTAAGGAATGAACACAGTCGCTCTCATTCCGCTCTTATTTTAATAATTAAAAACTTACCAAGCTGGCGTTTGCCACAAGGCATTTAAACATAGCATCGCAAATGCCATCAACCCACTTAAAAGCAACTCTGGACAACATAACGAAAGTCTCCCATTAACTAAAAAGAAAGAGAAAATGAATGTACTCCATTCGTTAGGAACCAGGAATTATAAAATTTAAGGCTCTTAAGAAATTGTTCCTGAACGTAATGGAGACTTTGATTATGCACGAGAAGAAGAAAAAAAAAGACATGTTAGAGAATATATTATCGAAATGGTAGAACACTTGTATCTAGGAATAAATAGGAACAACTTTGAAAGCAATAGAAACAACTGGCCCTATACTTATGCCCATGCATCTCTTATTCTGTTTTTAATCTGGAAAAACTGTTTCAAGATCACTCAAGCCCATGTTGCCTATTACAATTGCAAAACAGAAACATCTGCAAGTAAACAACCAAGCTTGTAGAATACAAAGAACTTCACAGTTTAACCCTGAGCTATATTAGTATTTCATTTCAGAGGCTAAGGTATTTATTGCAATTGGACTGGTCTCCAGAAGTTGTGGGTGCTTCATTATCGGAGGTTTTTAACGGCCATTGGTCTGAAATGGAATAGGATTTCCTGCTTCAGCGGTGGGGGGGGGGGGGGGGGGGGGTGGGGATGAAAACCCCCCAGGGCCCCCCCCCCTCTGTTATTCTGTTCTGTTCTGCTGTGCCTTTTATTTCAAGAGACGGGATAAAACAGCCGTTAGAAAGGCAAGAAAAATCACACCGAGGTTAGCAGCATCGTGCCCAACCAAGGCTAAGTAAGATTCACTTTGTCTAATAAATGCTTAAAGAGGCGATACGCTTTTCTGTCATAAAGGCCTCCTACTGCAAAATGACTCATAGCCATGGGTAAACTTTCCACTGGAACTGGCACAAAATGTTGTTTGTTGAGGATTTTCCTTTCCTTCGGCACACCCGAAAAAGAAAGTTAACTAAGTAGGACATCGCGGTCTGCAAAGAACAGACTGGACTCCTTTGCAGTGAAGCAGCAATGAAAAAAATCACCAAAGAATCCTGCTCAGTTTGGGAGCTTTTAACTTCCTTCTGGAAAAGTCAGACTTGTAGGTAAAACTGTACACGTACCCACAATTTAGCAGCTGCTTACAAACCGCAATAATTCAGCTTGTGAATGGCGATACAAAAACCTGGCGAAGCAAAGATCTTACCGACCGGTGTTAGTAATAAATACCAAATAAATAAATTTGGTTAATAAAGTAGCTAAGCCCCAAGTCCCTTAAATAAAGCTTATATAGGATGGAATATTTTCATATTTTACAGCAAAGAACAGAGCCATCTGCAGGGGATCAGCTATGCCATAAACCCCAGACTTCCTGGAAAATCCTTATTCCTCTGCCAGGAAACACCAACATGTTTTGCTTTGTTGCCAAATTCCTAGGTATTTTTTTTTAAAAAATGGGGCAGCTCCTGGAAGACAAGACACCCCAGATCCTTGAGTCAAGTTTGGGATGGACAAAGGGAAATCATGAAACGGAACCAAAACTCGAAGCCATCATACATTACGTGGGTTTAGGTTTAATCAAACAGCTTTGGACATTTTAAAATTTTAGCAACAACACAGTAATTGGGAAGCAAGCACACGTCCAGTTGCTTATGCACTACTCAAGAGGGGGAAAAAAAGGGACACTCAACATTAAGAAGCTAATGGGGATTTTAAAAATGAGTAATGTTTGCAAATCGCAGAGATGTCCGAAAACAACCATTGTAATCGGGCTTAAGGCTCTACTAGTTGATCCAAGAGGTAGAAAGACAAAGAAAACGTCAACAGGAGGATTAATTCAACAGGAATGCTGCTAAGGGGAACAATGGTTTCCTTTAAGATTGTGCATCTCTGTTAAGAGTCTGGATAAAGCAGAGATTAACCTATGACGCTCCATTACTAGAAGGTCATTCCTGTTTCCTGCATCTTGTTAGGACACTTTGAGTTCTCTGGACAGCTGTCTATATGATGAATAGGAACAGCTGGAGTTTCTTCTGAAGTACCACCTCCAAAGCGCATGATCATACAGGCAAACCAACACCAATGTACTGTTTACTGTATTATGATTGATTGTGAATTGTTTGCATGGTTTTCATTATGAGAGAGAGAGAGAGAGAGAGAGAGATAAAAAATCTAAATCCCAATAAAGTCCCAAACCCAGGCACCTTACAAAATTAGGACTAAGAATTTTTAATCTATGCATGATACTGATACTGTTTCTTTCCATTACTATCTACGGGAGTGTAGATAACCACAGCCGTTTAAAAATGAAATCCACAAATTCAGCTAAGCATAGCAAGATGTATATCTAACTAGTCCAACTGACTTGGAATACAGATTGAAAATATTTCTCAGGTGATGAATCAGCTCTGGGCAGAGTTTCTAAAACCACGGCAAAAAGATGGGAGAAATATTGGGATATTTGGCAAACATATCTGCTCTGAAACAGCAAGGAGACACTGACAATTATCCTTTTGCCACTATGACAATATATACAATGCTATGTTGAAAACTTCTTTGAGAACAAGGGTTCTCAATAAAACTTTTTCAACACGACAATGTCTATATTTCATTGTATTTATTATAAAATTTATTTCCACCAGTTTCGTTTCAAATTGACTCTGGCTGGCTTACATCATAAAAACATTAAAATCATCATATAAATATGCCAGATAAAATCACAATACAATACAAACAGAATAAAACCATTGATACATATGAGAATGCAGATTTTACAAAAGGCGAATAGCATTTACTTTTTATCCTATATTTACACTTTTAATACTTGTTCTTCCTTCTTGCTAAACGTAAACACGCCATGCCAGTTTTTATTTACTACAACTGTAATGGTGTAAAGAACAATTATCTGAATTTTCAAAAAAATTAGGGCATAAGTTATTATCAATGGAAATAGATTCCTGCTTCTTGAAGTAATTTACAAGACATTTTTTTCTAAAAGTCAGAAAGTATGGTAATCGAGAATTCTTGACTAGAAATCTCAACTACGTTCAAGGTTTTTCAACACCACAATGCGTACCGCTTCTAAAGACAGGGATGATGTGTGAACCAGCAATTCAAATTAGTTCAATACCCCAATGGGTATCCCCAATGGAATTATTTAAAGGACCACCATAGAGTCAAGCTTTCAACTTTATTACAGATCTTTAAGATACAATACTTTTTCTTTTATATTTAACCTGTCAAGGAATAACTCAGCAATACCCCCAAAAATATGCCAAAACCCAGAGAGACTGTCATATTAGACATGTTAGAAGGGTCTCACACCCTTCAAACTCTTGGACTGTGCCAGAAACTGCTAGTGTTTGTTACTTACACATTATGTAAAAAAAGCGACAATGTGTAAGTTTGGTGTGAAGTTTTAATGTTACAGAGAAGGGAGACTACCTTATCCTAATTTGCAATGATCAACAAGCCTTGTTAAAAAGACAAACTTAAAGCAGTTAACAAATTAAATACAGAAAAAGGGAGGGTGCTAAGGAAACGAAAAGAAAATTAGAGCAAATCCACCAAAAGCAAGTGGATGTAGAAGATGACCAGGCTGAGTCTGAGGGAGGGGTCAAATGCGTCATCAGTCTCAAGAGTCTCTTCGCGCCCACACGTGATCTAAGTCCAGCCTACCTTGAATTCCTTTGGCTCTTATCTACCGCCTACTTGCTTTGACAGTTAGTAGTTCAGGTACTTGTGTATAGAGCTTAAGTTTGCAATAAATCTTTACACCCATTTGAATTGCCTGGATCTTTTGGTTTCCCTGCCACTGGACAGTGGGTCACTTGTGTCTTCCAAACATCTCCGCCTAGCGCAAAGGCAGCAGCTTTGTTATTGGCAGGCCCATAGGCATGGCATCCATGTTATGAATCTACTATCTTCCCCAACGTTTCGTAGAAAACATTCACAAGCAAATAATTCAAACACTCTAAAGCCGCTTTGGCAGCCTTGAGAGCAGTGTGGGGGAGTAATGGAGTTCAACACACTAAAATGGAAAATACCTGCTGGGTTCTTGGGAGCCGCTATTTACCAGCACCCAGGAATTCAAAAGAAGCCAATCCAAAATTTACTGGAGCTCCTTCAAGCAAGACTTGGATTTGGAGATCAATATTAAGTGATTTTGGTTTCCTACATAGGTTGGGGAAAAAAAAATATTATGGCTCTTTAGAGAATGACATTGGGACACAGAACTTTTGTCAGCAACTTTGGAGAGGCTATATTATGTGGCAGAAGTTAATTCAAGAATCAGGAGCACACAAAGACACCAATCTGGAAACTACAAGAAAATATTGCCTTTGTCTTGGGCGATTCTGAAGTTATCTTTCACTCCACGTAGACATCAAAGAACAAACTGCATCAAAGCAATTATTTTATTCGGTATCCTTCAGTAGCCACAATGGAATGTTTAAATCTTGTATCAAAACTAATCTGGACAGGCTGAACTGGGACCACCCATATTTGAAGAGTTCCAAGAGAGAGAGAGAGACATATAAACTTCACATCTGAAACCTTCAACAAAGAGTTTTCAGCATTTCTTCTGTAAAATTCATGATCCAATAAAACATATATTTGGGTATGCTGATATAAAACTCTTTAGAGTTGTTCTCTGAAGATCGAGCCACTGAACGAAAACATAGCATCCAAAAGACAATTTCCAGCCATTAATTGGCCTATGGGCAACCTAGCCTGTTTCAAACCTATGGAATGGTAGATTCCTGCAGACTCCACAGAAAACTTTTATTTTTCTCATGCAACTCAAGCAAGAATGGACTATGGACTGCAGGAAATTGTCAGAACTTGCAGAAAAAGCTTGTTTATCACACGGGGGAACTAAAGCAAGGAAGAAAAGGGAGGAACACTACTTCCTCCGGAGGACAAGTAAGTCTCCATTATATAAAAATGCACCTTTCTAAGCTTTGGTGCAGGTTTTCTTATCGAAAGAATCAGGTAAGACTCTGGAAAAGATGTTTTGCGAGTCTCACCATTCTGGCCGCTGTGCTTAAGCAATCGTCAACTGCCGGATCCACTACATGAATAAGTCAGTGACCACACACACACACACAGACACACAAAGATAAAAATCTAGTGCTTCGGAGACCAAATTTAGGAACTGGGACAACCTCTCAGCCACACAAACCCAGTGTGTGACTGTGCCCCTTAACTTTTTCTCAGTGCAAAGGTAAAGAGCTGTTTCCGGGAAAGAACTGGAGGAAAATAAAGATACCTTTTGAGCTCTTACGGAAAACCTGGGATGCAGGCGTAACAAACAGGGGTGTGATGAATCACACAGTATCCAAAGATGTTCTCTGTAGCCTGCAGGGGCGAATGCTGTCAATTCTCAGCTTACTTTTGCCTCCTTTTAAGGGTGGGGCGATTCAAAACAAGAGCACTATTAGTGCTACACCTCTTTCTTTGCAAAAATGGCCGGGGGACCCACAAAACTTCAAAGGCCAATCTTGTTGGCTTTTTTGTTTACTGTTTAGTCACACAGCCAAACTTCCAAAAGAAGCCAATCTGTTTCAAGTATTAAGGCTTTAATTTCCCCTCACCCCCCCCCCCAGAGCATACCCTAACATGAAGCAAGTAAGGGAAATTGCTATAAGGTTCCTCAATTGCCTGGTTCATTCTTGCAGTAACTTCCATACTTAAGGCTCCTTATCTCCCGTTTTTTTCTACTGAAGAGGGGTGGCCTAAGCCTTTAAAAAGGTTAAGCAGAATATCGTTAAGCAGGGATGGCAGGAAACGTATCTATGCAACAACCAGGAAAGAAAAGGCCAGTCTCCACGAAACAAATTGGCACTTCCCTCGTGAAAAATCACAAAAAAAACACACACAAACTTGGGAAGTTTTTCTTTATATAGTAAGCAAGCCAGCCAAGCTGTAAATGCAGATAGGACGTGAATCAATCCCACAACCAATTTTCTCATAACTGAAAATTGCACGTAAGTAACACAAGCCCTGCACTATTCTGCAAGAGAATTTAAAAAAAAAACAACAGTTTATTAGGAGGCCACTCTAAGCAAAGGTTGCAAGGGGTCTGCCACGGATACGGGCTGTTAATTATTTCAGTAGGGCCAACTTTGGAAAG
>JAKJMR010035424.1:0-19053 GCA_024449315.1 Daboia siamensis
AATAGAATAGAATAGAATAGAATAGAATAGAATAGAATAGAATAGAACAGAATAGAATAACAGTTGGAAGGTACCTTGGAGGTCATCTAGTCCAACCCCCTGCTCAGGCAAGAAACCCTATACCATTTCAGACAATTGGTTTGTGCTTAAATTGTAAGCCGCCCTGAGGGCGGGATATAAATGGGATTAAAATAAAAATAAAATAAAATAAAATAAAATAAATGGCTGTCCAATCTTCTTAAAAACTTCCAGTGTTGGAGCATTCACCACTTCTGGAGGCAGGTCGTTCCACTGGTTAATTGTTCCGTCATGAAATTTTTCCTTAGTTCTAGGTAAGTGTCCATCCGTTGCTTCTTCTCCTGCCTTCAGGCGCTTTGGAGAATAGCTTGACTCCTTTGCCTTTGATGTTACCTAGTTGGGTCATGAAAACAACAACCCAGCTCAGAGAGCACCAGCACCTCTCATTTCAACCCCTATCTATCAAGTATTCTCCTTTATGCATTCCTCCTGGATGTGAGGGCTGGAATGATCTCCACACCAGGAGAGGGAAACACTTTTTGATCCACTACTGCTTTCATTTTGAATTCCTTTCCGTGTACCGACCTTCGCACCTTCCGGCGCGATCTAAAAACTTATTTATTTGAGCAATCTGACTTGATTTGATGGGTTAGGGTTGGGGTTTTTAATATGTTTTTAATTACTGTTTTAAACTTGGGCATTATATTTAATTATTTTTAACTTTTGTATTCCATTTTTTATATTTATTGCCCTGTACACCGCCCTGAGTCCTTCGGGAGAAGGGCGGTATAAAAATGTAATAAATAAATAAATAAATAAGTCACCTAAAGTCAAAGGTTTGAATTCGGTAGCCGTGTTAAGTTCCTTCAAAATAAAATAAATAAATAAATAAACATGGAATAAAAACTTCCAAATCTGTATCACTTCCTTTGGCGGATCTCAAGTTGCTGCTGTCCAGCAGGAAAAATAAAAAAGGCATTCTTCGTTTTAAATAATCCTTATAGGTAAGCGTTTTCCGGCGAGACCGGTTTATCAGGGCAACCTGGTGTGCCCCAAATATTGGGAGCGTACTGCTTCCGCTTCTGCCTTTAAGCCCCAATGTAGGAGCCCTCACAGGCAATCACTTCTGCGACAGACTATTTGTGTGTTAAATTTAAATTCACCGACAAAGAATTAAAAGGAGACTAGTATAGCCATTTTGAGCTACTTAGCTCTCATCAGCTAGCCACACCCTTCTGCAATTCCTAGAGGTTAATAAGAGGTTAATACAGCTGCCTAACACGCAAGTGGCCCCGGGTTTCACATTTCAGAAGGGTATGGCTAACTGATGAGAGCTAAGTAGATCGAAATAGCTGTACTAGTCTCCCTTTAACTCTTTGTCAATGAATTTAAATTTAACATGCTTAAAAAAGGTAAAGGTTCCCCCGCACATGCGTGCTAGTCGTTTCTGACTCTAGGGGCCGGTGCTCATCTCCGTTTCAAAGCCGAAAAGCCAGCGCTTGTCCGAGGACGTCTTCGTGGTCATGTGGCCGGCATGACTAGACAACAAAGGTGCACGGAACGCTGTTACCTTCCCACCGTAGTGGTCCCTATTTTTTTACTTGCATTTTTACGTGCTTTCGAACTGCTAGGTTGGCAGAAGCTGGGACGAGTAACACGTGCTCACTCTGTTACGCGGCACTCGGGATTTGACCCGGCAAACTGCCGACCTTCTGATCGACAGGCTCAGCGTCCTAACCCACTGAGCCACCGCGTCCCTTTCACTTAATGGTATATAAAAAGGTAAAGGTTCCCCCGCACATGCACGCTAGTAGTTTCCGACTCTAGGGGCCGGTGCTCATCTCCGTTTCAAAGCTGAAGAGCCAGCGCTTGTCCGAGGACGTCTCCGTGGTCACGTGGCTGGCACTAGACGCCAAAGGCGCATGGAACGCTGTTACCTTCCCACCGTGGTGGTCCCTATTTTTCTGCTCACATTTTTACGTGCTTTTGAACTGCTAGGTTGGCAGAAGCTTGGGCAACAGGCACTCACTCTGTTACGCAGCACTCGGGATTCGACCCGCCAAACTGCCGACCTTCTGATCGACAAGCTCAGCGTCCTAACCCACTGAGCCACCGCATCCCTTCATTAAACATGCTTATATGTATGTAATTTCCAGGAATGATGGAAAAATTCTGGGCCTATGTCAACAGGAATGGTGTTTACAGTCAGATCCCAGCAGGTCTCAATTTACGCGGAGTAGAAAAGACACATGGACCATAAGAAGGGCTAAGTGCCAAAAATTGAGGCCTTTGAACTCTGGTGCTGGAGAAGACTCCTGCGAGTCCCTTGGACTGCAAGGTGATCAAACCGGTCAGTCCTAGAGGAGATCCACCCTGACTGCTCTTTAGAAGGCCAGATCCTGAAGCTGAAACTCAAATCCTTTGGCCACCTAATGAGAAGGAAAGACTCACTGGAGAAGAGCCTCATGCTGAGAAAGATTGAGGGCAATAGAAGAAGGGGACGACAGAGAATGAGGTGGCTGGATGGAGTCACGGAAGCAGGAGGCGTGAGCCTAAACGGACTCCAGAAGATGGTAGAGGACAGGAAGGCCTGGAGGAACGTTGTCCATGGGGTTGTGATGGATTGGACACGACTTCGCAACTAACAACTACAAGACGACATTAAAAAAGAAAAATAGGAAAATAAATTAGAACTAGATCACGGCAAACCCATTGAAGGCAGAGGATGAGATAGTCAGAAAGGGCCATTGATGCAATGAACGTGAATTTGGGCAAACTCTGGGAGCCAGTGGATGACAGGGGGGTTCTGGCGTACTGTGGTCCATGGGGGCGCAAAGGATTGGACACCACTTAGTGACTGGACAACAAAGGGCAAAACCAAATGGATACGTCCATAAAATTACCAGCGCTCAGGCATGACGGACAGGAGACTTTTATCTTTACACGTGTGTAGTAGCAGCAGGAGGGAGAATGGAGGAGTAATCTGATAAGACATTGAAATATCAGGAAGCAACAAGTTGGGTTGATGTTCGCCAAAGTTGGACAGCTGAGTGGAAGGAGGGATTTGTGTCTGTGATGGACTTGCCTTATGTCATATATGCACCGATATGTTCCTGGATGTCCCTGAAAATACGTTCACTAACAAGGTTGGTGTCAACGCTGCTAGCATCAGATGTTCTTGCCTTGACATCATATGGAGATGCGATGGGTCGGACACAACTTCGCAACTAACAACAACAATAAAGACACATACCAGAGTATGTTTCAAAATGTCAACTTTTAATAATTGCTTTCGTTGCCATGTTATGTTATGAATTATAAAGGAGCTAGAAAAAAAAAAAAAGAACGAATTTCCAGGAGAGGCTGGGGTGTAACTTAAAAACATCCTAACTGATTAGACAAATAAATCTTGACACTTTATAGAATTCATCTGGACACAAGACCAGGTCAAGATCTTCAAGGCAGCTACGGGAACAATCCAATCCTAACCCAAGGCCCCCTCTAACCAATTCCCCCCCCCCCCAACATCAGCATTTCCAGACGAATGGAGCAAAAACTAGGTCAGTGTGCCTGCCCATCTTCTTGGTGCCAATAATTTCTACGTTTTAATTGTTCAACGGGCCAACGCTAATGCTAAAAGCACTTGGTAAACTAAGAGACAAGAAGAATAAAAACTTACAAAAATTCTTCAGACCCTCCCAAGGTTATGCTCAAGTACGTGTTATCCTTTTTAAAAAAAAAAAAATACATAAGCTAAGTGGATATGTAGTGAGAAGATTAAACAAGAAGCCATTCTCCCAGGGTATCTGTACATCAACGATGCTCGTTCAGCTTATAAAAAGAATCGATTCCTGGAACTCGGTCTCTTTTGCGTACAACCGGACAGTGCTTCAATCAAGGTGAGGCTAAGTACATGATTTAGAGGCAGGCCTGTAGCAGGAGCAAAGATTTAAAAATAATAATAATAATAATAAGGAAGAAGAAACACAACCCTTGCTTAAAGGGAATAAGGCTTCTGGCTCCTGTTAGCTGTAAAAATGGAAAATCTAGGTTACTTCTTGAAGGTCACCCATTCAGTCTTCAGAACCGATCCAAAAGAGCTTTTTACTGAAAAGTGCCTAAACTACAAGTGTAGCATTGCCTGAAGCCAAAGTGCTTGAACAGTTTTAATATTTGCTTCAGCGTTATACGTTGTCAGAAGCGATGCTAAGTTGCTTAGCGTGGCGAGGCCACACTTCCGTGCAATGACAAAAAGGGAACACAGGTGTAACTTCTCAAGATGAAACCTACAAAACATCTTAGGGCGGTGCAGATGAGCTGGTTATCTTTAGTCGTCTCTCGACTCGGAAGCCTAAATCCATGGATTTCCCCCTGCCCTCCCCAGTATTATATATATATATATATATAAAGACTAGCTTGAACGGAAGCTAATTGAGAATCATATCCTCTACAGCTAAGTGAGAAAGGGATTTCTGTGTAAACTTCTCGTAAGCTTTTTTTTTCCCCCCCAACAGGACTCAGAACACGGCGTGTCAGGCTGAGACGGAGAGGCCATTTATGTGAAGGTCAGGCCGGCTTCGTTGTACACTTTGAAGACCTTCTCGATCGCGTTGACGTAGGCAGCTGTTCTCAGGTCCAGACCGAGATTGTACTTCATGGCGGTGCGCATGATTTGCTGTGGGACATTTAAAAAAATGGCAGAGTTAGGACCTTCGCCACGCTCTTCCAAATCCTCGTGGGAAACCACTGAACAGTTCTGCCTTCGTGTTTATTTTCTGGGAAGCTTTAGGGTGACCTAAAGGTAAAGGTAAAGGTCCCCCCGCACACGCGTGCTAGCCGTTTCTGACTCTAGGGGCCGGTGCTCATCTCCGTTTCAAAGCCGAAGAGCCAGCGCTTGTCCGAGGACGTCTCCGTGGTCATGTGGCCGGCATGACCAGACGCCAAAGGTGCACGGAACGCTGTTACCTTCCCACCGGAGTGGTCCCTATTTTTCTACTCGCATTTTTTTACGTGCTTTCAAACTGCTAGGTTGGCAGAAGCTGGGACGAGTAACAGGTGCTCACTCTGTTACGTGGCACTCGGGATTCGACCCGGCAAACTGCCGACCTTCTGATCGACAGGCTCAGGGTCCTAACCCACTGAGCCACCGCGTCCCTTTTACTTAATGGTATATAAAAAGGTAAAGGTTCCCCCGCACATGTGCGCTAGTCGTTTCCAACTCTAGGGGCCGGTGCTCATCTCCGTTTCAAAGCCGAAGAGCCAGCGTTGAAAAACTGTAACAGGTGCTCACTGTTACGCGGCACTCGGGATTCGACCCGGCAAACTGCTGAACTTCTGATCGACAAGCTCAGCGTCCTAACCCACTGAGCCACCGCGTCCCTCTGAGGTGACCTGCAAATCTGTAAATCAAACCTGGAGGAATGAGGCTCGTGGGAATACTACTGGATTTTCCAACTGCTATTAGCTCTAGCTAAAGCAAACCAGGCTCAGAGAATAGAAGTTCTTACTGAGGAATATTTAAAACAGAGATTCCCCAACCTTTGAGGCACTGGGGACCGGTTCCGTGGAGAGAGGTTTTTCCAGGGACCGGAGGGTGCCTGGTTTTGTGTGTTGCGTGCATCCTTGCTTTCCTTGCTTGTGCCGACCGGTCCAGAGACCAGGGGTTGGGGACCCCTGATTTAGAGGGTTACCCATTAGGCTTTTGTTAAAAGATCTATCCATTTTTTCATTTTAAAAAAATGGGGGAATTCAAAACTCAGCTAGTTATGAAACTGCCCAAAAATAAGGGACACGGTTAAGGATAATTTCCAGTGGCCAAATTCCAGCAGGTTTTGAAGAAGAGATTGGACAACCGGTCTGTCTGAAATGGTACAGCTAGTCCTCGACATAAAAGAGCTCGTTTAGTGACTGTTCAAAGTTACAACGGCACTGAAATAAGTGAGTCATAAAACAGTATTTCCACACTTTCAACAGAAATGTTGGGCTCAATTGTGGTTGCAACTCCAGAAGTACAGGATCTCCTGCTTCAGCAGGGGGTTGGACTAGAAGACCTCCAAGGTCCCTTTCCAACTCTGTTACTCTGCTTGCCACAAGAGAGCAACAGAGAGAAACCTCCGCTTCCTCTGATTAAGCCGACACACTTGACGGCACAATTGCACACAGGCTTATACTGAGCTTTGTCCTTTCAATAAACGTCTTCGCGGGCTGTTGCCTCAACTCCCCTCCAACAATTGTGGCTCTAGATAATTCTGCCTTCTCATCTCCAAAAAGAAGAAGCTGGATTGCTAAGGGCGACATTAATCGCCATTGCTACCCCTCTGCTTCTCACGGCTAATTTTTCCGCCATGAGGCAAACAAAATAAAGCAAAAAAAAAAAAAAAAAAAAAGCCGACAAACGGGAATATACCAACGGGAGCTCCCATGACCATCTGTGGCATTTAATGTTTAATACCTACCCGCGCGGATCGCTCCATGGTGTAGGCCAAGCCCGAATGCACAATGTCTTTCTCCGAGGCGCCCTGTGGGGAAATGAACAGCCATCAAAAGCCCAGTCTATAAAGTCAACCAGCTTGGCTTGAGCCAGTCAAATCCCCCTCTATAATGTCATTTCTAGGTACCGCCTTTTAGTGGAAATTGGTGAACTGAAAGTTACTTGAACATCGGGTCAAAAACAGGGTCGATAGAGGTTTATACCCGCCAAACTAAAAAAAAAAAAAAAAAATCATATGCAACGTACGTATTGCATTTCCCCGAAAATAAGACCCGGTCTTGTTTTTTTGTGTCAACAGTGCTAACATCGGATGCTTTTGCTTTGACAACAGTTAACAGATGCTGTTCTATTCCAGCCTACGACCGGCCCTGTTTGAATGTCAGGGACAACCCCTTTTTATAATCAACAGGCTGGAAAAAAACCCAACCAAATTTATTTACAAGGAGTTCAAACAACAGTTAAACGAAAAGTTCAAACAAGCCTTAAACCAAAAGGTTAAACAAGAGTTAAACAAGAATAACAAACCAGGACTCTAGCAGAAGATCTTTAAATGGTTGCCTTCAACAACCAGCACCTCCCACACATTTCCCTTTTATCAGCAGTCCCAAGGTGTGGCTTCTCATTGCCTTCTCCCAAGTTGCCTCATTGCTTTCCTCTGTTCTGCTCTGCTAGATTGCCTCCTGCTCCTAGCGTCCCTGAACAGAGCCAGCTGTGGATCGTCTTCTTCCAATCCCTCATGCTCACACAGCTGAGTCTGAGGAGGAACAAGACGGGAGGGGCCAGACTGAGAGTTCTGAAGTGCATCAGAACCTTCCTCTGACACCAAAGGCTCTCCAAACCCCTCCTCCTCAGAATCATCAGACTCAGCTGCCGAAACCACAGGCTGATGCTGAATCACAACAGATGCAACCATTTTCTTCTTGTTTTACTTTTAGAGTTAGATGATGCTGGGGTGGGGGGGGGGGAGGATTGTGCATGAGAGTTTAGCTAGACATAACAATACTGAACCTAGTGTGGGAACCAAGGTTATTGAAATGAGAGAGGATAAAGATTTGGCGGGCTGAAGAAATGGAGGGAGAACCCGCATTTCAAACTAAATGGAGTATGGGATTTATGACTATCAACTGGAGGAGGGAACTGTGCTTTGATACTATGGGCGCAGAGGAAGTGAATCCAGTTTTTGGCTTCGACCGTGTTAGTGCCGATGCTATGCTTCTCGAATAAAGATTCTTTAAGGTAAACAATGCCTCGAAGTTCTTTGAAGAGTTCCATCTGTTGGAACCATGACACTTGGGTTTTTGGCCTCCAAAAGAGATACCGGGATTTATTTCCGAGAGGTATCTTTTCCACTCACCTCCGACATGCAACAGCCCCGCCCAGCCGCCCCACTTCCTTCTGCATCCTGCAGTTGCATTCTGGCCTGCAATTTTGCAGTCCAGGCCTTTCCAGAAGGCCTATGAGGCCTTTAAGCCACAGCTCAGTTATCGGCTGCAGTGGCCTTCCGGAAAGGCCTGTGACTGAGAAATGCAGGCCTGGGGACAGCGCAGAAGAAGTGGGCCAGCAAGGAAGGGTCTGGCCACAATGGTAAGTGGGTGTAGGGCGTATGGGGCAGCTCCACCCCACCAATCCCTGTCCTAGCTTGATTTTTAGACCTGCGCCTCTCCCCAAAACTAGGGCTTATTTTTGGGGTAGGGCCTGTATTAGGCCCACCCACCCACCCACCTCAAAATCAAGCTAGGGCTTATTTTCAGGGTAGGCCTTACTTTCGGGGAAACACAGTATTGCGTACTGGAATCAATGCACGATATTCGAACAATATCAAGTTTAGACTTCACTTGGGACCATCCTCGACTTAACCATTCATTTAGTGACTGTTCAAAGTTACAACAGCACCGCAAAAGTGACTTACAACCATTTTTCACACTTACGACCATTGAAGCACACCCACACCCACTGTCACATGATCAAAATCCAGATGCTTGGCCAACTGACTCGTATTTATGACAGTTGCAGTGTCCCGGGGTCATGTGATTCTCAATGGTGGAACCAGATTCACTGAACAACTGTTTTGCTACCTTAACAACTGCGGCGAGAAAGGTGGTCAAATGGGGCAAAGTTCACTTAGCATCTGTCTTGCTTACTCACGCAAATTTGGGACCCAGTCGTGATCGTAATTTCGAGGACAACCTGTATTTGAAACTTTTTATCAGTCCATTTATTCTTGGCATTATAAATACAAGCCGAGCCGAAACGTCAGCCTTCAGCAGAGTTAAAAGTGCGGCGATTTAGTTTATTTCTTCAGATTTCTCGGTGGGTTTTGTTGCTGCACGGCGCAGAGTTTGCTTCGACCTATTAACAAAATTAAATTTTTGCAAGAGCTACTTACAGATATTCTATCCTGGAATTCTGCAGTAGGCACAACCGGAATACTTCCCCCGTGTTTCCCAAACTTCCTTTCCAAGCTCTCCTGAACCGACACTAAAGGAAGGAAAACAGCCGGTTAAAAGGGAGCTAACTGGATGATCAAAAGACAGTTCTTCTCGGAGTTGAAAAAATTTCCTTCTAGAATGTGCTGCCAAGGTAGATCTATGTGGGACGCGGTGGCTCAGTGGGTTAGGATGCTGAGCTTGTTGATCAGATGGTCGGCAGTTTGGCGGGTCGAATCCCAAGTGCCACGTAACAGAGTGAGAGCCTGTTACTCGTCCCAGCTTCTGCCAACCTAGCCATTCGAAAGCACGTAAAAATGCAAGTAGAAAAATAGGGACCACTCCGGTGGGAAGGTCACAGCATTCCGTGCGCCTTTGGCATCTAGTCATGCTGGCCACATGACCACGAAGACGTCTTCGGACAAGCGCTGGCTCTTCGGCTTTGAAACGGAGATGAGCACCGGCCCCTAGAGTTGGAAACGACTAGCACACATGTGCGGGGGAACCTTTACCTTTAAGGTAGATCTACTTCCTCTTACAATTTCCTCTTATGCCATTAATCTGCCCCAAACATTCAAGCAATGCAATGCCAAAAACCCACCACTATAATTTCCAGCCCAAAACCAGTGAAAGCCATGGGGCGCGGTGCACCTCTGAAAGCGATCAAGCAGCTCAGACATGCCCACCCAGTCGGCCAAGGCTGATATATATAGAGGGCAGGACCCATTCCACGTACTTAGTAGATGGTAGTTTGAGTCCCTTTCGTACTTGAAGGTCAAGCGGCCGTAGCTGACGTGGTTCAGGTTCTTCAACCATTCAAAATAAGACACAGTCACACCGCCAGCATTTAAATAAAGGTCCTGTGGGGAGAGAGAATAAGGGAGGAAATGAACAATAAGTAGACTGGTTCAAGGTTAGGAACGATCTAGATCAGGGGTGTCAAACTTGCAATGTTAACGTGTCGCAACATACCGTGACTTTTTCCCGTTGCCGGCAACGGGGTGGGCCCCGTTTCGGCACGACGCACCGTTTTGACACCTCTTGATCTAGACCGAACGGGCGGGTAAGATTTAATTGGCTTTGACCGTCAGCAGTTCAGTCTTTTATAAAGAGCCTCAGCTTGAAATAAGCCTATATACTCATTTGCACTGCCTGGCCTCCTGATTTTCTGCACTTGACGGTCATCAACTTAAAAACTGAACTGACAAACTACGACTGTCAAAAACACTTATTAAGAGGTACATCAAAGGAAGAGCAAAGAATTCAAAAGAATAAAGAGTTCACGGTTGATAGAACCCCGGGCGTTGTCTCTATGACCGTATCTGATGTTTATTTTTACGCCTCTTTCGTTGTGTGCCTGTCTGTCTCTTTGTTGCGAGATGGGCGGCCGCATATATTAGATAAAGGAGTACGTAAATAAAACTCAAGGCATTGGAAGAAAAATAAGGAGGCATCGGTCTGCAAAAAGTAGCAGAAAGGAATAAGTAAGTGCCTTCGCATCTTGTTCGGCAGCCCAGGAACCAGTTTAATGGTTCTAGGGCAGGGGTAGGCAACCTCGGCTCTTTTATGACTCATGGACTTCAACTCCCAGAATTCCTGAGCCAGCCATGCTGGCTCAGGAATTCTGGGAGTTGAAGTCCTTGAGTCATAAAAGAGCCGAGGTTGCTTACCCCTGTTCTAGGGAATCCATTTCTACTTCCACCCAATTGGCTGTATTCTTTGAGCCACCATTTAGGATACAGTCCCCAACAAGGAGGATGTCTCTCAGAAAAGAGTTTACTTGACTTGGGTCAATAGCCTGAAGTCTCCTCAGGTTGAAGAGC
Organism: Daboia siamensis; assembly: GCA_024449315.1. Taxonomy (NCBI): domain Eukaryota; kingdom Metazoa; phylum Chordata; class Lepidosauria; order Squamata; family Viperidae; genus Daboia; species Daboia siamensis. Next base: position 10,758 of record JAKJMR010035424.1, read on the forward strand.
TTCCCATCTACAAGGTTAGTCAACTAACCCCAAAAGCTTCTTGGAAACGTGGGGTGGAATTGTCAGAAATCAAGATGGTTCCGTCCCATCTACTACCAGACTAGCTGAGGAATTTGGGAGGGGGGGAGTCGATCAAAGAGATCGTGAAGATCTGAAGGTCCTGCCTCTACTGATAGAGCTCGATGGGGGCTGAGGATGCCTGAGGGAGATTCATTCCGGCTTCCAAACTAAGCCACCGCAAGGAGGAAGAGTGGGGTGTGTGTTCAACACAACTTCCTTCCTTATAGACCAAGATCAAGGACTTGCTAGGCCCGCAGGGGCCTCCAACCTTGGCAACTTTACGACTTGTGGACTTCAGCTCCCGGAACTGAACGGGTGGCTGAGGAATTCTGGGAGTTGAAGTTCGCAAATCATACAAAAGCTGCCGAGGTGAGAGACCCCAATACCAGGGTATGACTGAGGATGAGGCAAAAAAGAGTTTTTATCTTCTACATTGATTTTTTTTTGTGCGTGGCCGACACAGCCAAAGGCAGGCAGCCCTCATAGCTTCATTTGCTACTAAAAATATACATTCCTGAAAACAGATTAAGACCCATTCTGTTTATTTAAGAAAAACCCTGCAGAATAGCTCTTTTTTAAAAAATAAATAAATAAAATAAAATCAGAAGTTATCTCCATCGACTGCAGCCAAGAAATTAAAAGACGCTTGCTCCTGGGGAGGAAAGCCATGGGAAACCTAGACAGCATACTAAAAAGCAGAGACATCACCCTGCCAACAAAAGTGTGTACAGTCAAAGCCAGGGCTTTTTAACCTTTTCACCTATTGTACCACTTTTAGGATATGGCAACATCCGAATACCACCAGTCGCCTAGCAAGGTGTCAAAAACTGGGGATGATGCAACATTCCAGCTGATCGGCGCTTCTTCTTCTGGGCTCAGCAGAAGTGCCAGGATCAGCGCCAAGCTCCAACAGGAGCCTGGCGCTGATCCTGGTGCTTCCACTAAGCCCTGACAGCCCTGAAGAAGCTCTGATCCTGGCACTTCCGCTGAGCCGACAGCCCTGCAGCTCCAGCCATCTCTCGCTCAGGCTTGTGCAGTGCTGCCACCGGTTCAGTTCATTCCCCTCCCCCATTACCACCATTCTAGGATGGTCGCGTACCACCAGCCAGGTGCCAATGTACCACGGGTGGTACCTGTACCACTGGTTGAAAAGCCCTGGTCAAGGCTATGGTCTTCCCAGTTGCAATGTATGGCTGTGAAAGCTGGACCATAAGAAAGGCTGAGCGCCAAAGAATTGAGGCCTTGAATTCTGGTGCTGGAGAAGACTCCTGGAAGTCCCTTGGACTGCAAGGTGATCAAACCGGTCAGTCCTAGAGGAGATCAACCCTGACTGCTCTTTAGAAGGCCAGATCCTGAAGCTAAAACTCAAATCCTTTGGCCATCTAATGAGAAGGAAGGACTCACTGGAGAAGAGTCTGGGAAAGATGGAGGGGAAGAGAAGAAGAGGGGGATGACAGAGAATGAGGTGGCTGGATGGAGTCACTGAAGCAGGAGGCGTGAGCCTAAATGGACTCCAGAAGATGGTAGAGGACAGGAAGGCCTGGAGGAACATTGTCCATTGGGTCACGATGGGTTGGACACAACTCCGCAATTAACAACATCTCCATCGATCACCTTAACATTGTTTTTCACGCCCACATTAACAACTACGAAAAAGAACCTTACCGGAATAACCATGATGTTCCGTTCCAAGAATATCTTATCCGCTTCAGGGGTGGTGGGCCCGTTAGCACCTTCAGCAATGATCTGGAAAGAACAGAAGAGCACCACCATTAAGCCTAGGGGATGTCTTCAATTGAGGCGGCAAAAAAGGGGGCCTGGCACTGGATGGTCTCAGCTGGAGCAGCCAGCCTCGACCCCACGCTGCCCGTCCATCTTACCTTTGCTCTGACTTTGTGGGCGTTGGCTTTTGTCAACTGCTTTTCACTGGCCGCTGGGATGAGGATGTCACAGTCGGTTTCGAGAATATGGCAATCGAGAGTCTGGGCTTTTGGATAGGTGAGAATGGATCCGTGTTGCTGATGGGAGACAATGACGGAGATTACCACGCTTTAGTGGCTTAACAGAACAGAATGACAGAGTTGGAAAGGGACCTTGGAAGTCTTTTAATCCAGAGGTCCCCGAACTATGGGCCGTGGCCAATGCTGGACCACGTGAGTGCTGGCCAGTGCACACAGGTGTGTGCATGTGCTCAACCCCCGCACCTTGCACCAGCGTTAGCCTCGCCACGAGCCTCGTGCCGGCACTAGCAGCCCCATTTGCACACACATGCTCATGGCCTCATTCGCGTGCAGCCAGGTGCAGCCACATTTGCGTCTGTGTGCATCTGCGCATAAATGCGCCTGCCCCTCCCTTTCTCACCGGGCTGCCAACCTGGAAAGGTTGGAGATCCCTGTCGTAATCCGACCTTCTGCTCAAGCAGAAGACCCTATGCCATTTCAGACGAATAGCTAGCCAGTCTCTTCTTAAAAGCCTCCTGTGCTGGAGCACCCACAACTTCTGGAGGCAAGCTGTTCCACAGGTTAATCGTTCGCACTGGCAGAAAATTTCTCCTTAGTTCTAGGTTGGATCTCTCCTTGGATTAGTTTCCATGCGTTGCCTCTTGTCCTGCCTTCAGGGGCTCCTCTGTGGTGGCTCCTCAAATATTGGAAGACTGCTATGGGGTCACCCCTAGTTCTTTTCTTCATTAGACTACACATACTTAAACATACTCCTGGACTAAGGTCCTATATTTCAACCCCCACACAAAAACTTACATGTGTGTGTGTGTGTGTAAACAGGCATGCACATACACATATACACACATACACACACACATATATATATATATACACCCATGTACATACACACACACACATATATATATATACATGTATATATACACACATTCATATGTATATGTATACGTATATATGTGTATACGTATGTGTATACATACACACACACACGTGTGTGTGTGTGTGTGTGTATTTTGTGTTTGTGCACCTCCTCCTTACACATCTTACTTGGGAGTCTCGATCCTCTTTTGTTATTTTCCTCTAAAGAACTAAAGCTTGACTGCCTCACTCAAGCAAATCTAATAAGGTCTTTCTAATCTGAAGCCCGTTTGCGTTTTTTGTTTTTTTTTTAACCATAAAGGCTTCTAATACAACCAACAGTGTGACTGCTAAGCTTCCCAGCCAATGAAACAGGACAGTTAACCACGGTAAACCGTTTTGCCCACCAGCTTATAATCTTCCAACTCCTTTGGGTCGAGTCCATCGGGATTCCAAATGGCACCATCTTTCTCTCCGATAGCTACACATTTTGCTCCGTAGCGATGAAGATATCTCATAGAATGCAAGCCAACGTTGCCAAATCCCTATTTTAAAAGAAGGGAAAATAAAAAATATTTAGCCTTGCTCGAACCTCTTAATTTTTCTAGGAGCAACTTCACGCAGTCCATCAACTTTCTAAAGAACTCAGGTGGCACGGTGGTCAGGAGGCAGAATTGCAGGCTAACTGTCTCTGCCCACTGCCAGTTCGATTCTCACTAGTTCAAGGCTGACTCAGCCTTCCATCTTTCCGAGGTCAGTAAAATGAGGAACCAGATTGTTGGAGGCAACACGGCGACTCTGTAAACCGCTTAAAGAGGGCTGTAAAAGGACGGTGAAACGATATAGAGGTGCTATTGCTATTGCAAGAAAAGCTATAGAATCAAAACCACCCTATTCATGGCCATTCATGGGTAGACAGCCGGTACAGTGGCCGCAAAAATGCCGCTCACGTGTTACTTGTAATATTCATTTGGCTGAAATTTACTATGTGTTTAATGTGAGAGAAATGTTCTTCCAACATTCTGTTTATTCAGAAATCAAACCTCAACTCTTATTGACAAGGATATGCGGGACTGCTGTACATCCTTGCCATTTTCTTGGCTTGATGTGCCAGTAGTTTATCAGTCACAAACACACACACACAAAAACGTACTTTTCCTCTTGTGACTTCCTAGCCTGGGGCACAGTCCTAGACCGCTTGATCATAAATTAATTCCTGAATATGTGCATTCATAGAATTTCTGCAGAGAACCACACAGAACAGTATTCTTCCAGTTTTGAGGAAGACAGGTCTAACACCTGATTTAAAAGCTTGTGCGGCTCACGCGTATGAACCGCTGACCTTCCTTGCCTGAAGAATTAAGGATATCACTATCTTATCTCAAGGCTATCCTTCCTTCCCTCCCCCATGTGACTCTTGCGAATCCACTACCTGGATAGCGAACGTCTTATCTCCAAATCCTGGAGTCATCCCCAAAAGGCTCATGTACGAGGCTTCGTTGATGAAGTTCTCGATCCCGTGAAAGACGCCGCGACCGGTGGCCGAGATGCGGCCGTGGATCCCACCCTGGCTGATGGGTTTCCCCGTCACACAGGCATGTGCATTGATGTCCTGCAAGAGAAGAGGAAGGACGTTCAGGCAAAAAGCGATGGGCAGACATTCTCAAGACGTTTACTGTCAGGTCCGCCAGGCTCAGCTTGGCGCCTTGCAGGCATCTTGCCATCAAAGGCTAGAAGGGGGAGGAAGGGCAGAGGGGGCCATAAAGCGGGGGGGGGGGCTGGAGGGGAAAAAGGGGGGGGGGGGGGAAATGACAGGTGATTAAAAAAAAACCCAGAGAAGCTCAGAGTCAGCTCGCACCAGTATCCAAGGCCAGGCGCCCTGAGAAAGAACATGGATTATCCCAAAACACCTCAGCGTTCTCAAAACACAGTTCAGATTGGCTGAAGATGGGACTGGTCACAAGGGAAGGACTAGAATGAGGGGATACCTTTGTGTGTCTTTTGAGCACGGGAAGCCCAGAGCTCGCCTGATTTTACAGCAGCCAACATCCTTTAGTAAGAGAGACCTTCACTCCAACCCAATGGAGTCGAGGGTCATTCTTTCTTAAAGGATCAGATTGGAGGGTCTGAAATCTACCCTGCCATGCGTTAACGCCTCCTCTGCCAACTTTTACCTTTACTGGGCTCCGATATCCAAGAACGGCCATATCCACACATCACAGCCTCCTCCGCGAGGAGTAATTTTCTACACTGCGTTATCTGACTTTTAGGAGGAAGCTGAAAGATGGACACATCCTCCGGGTTTTGCTGGCGTGGTTCTTCAGAAGGGCGGGCGCTGCTTCACTCTGGCCTTGCTGGAGCCAGCTTCAAACGTAGCTGGGTTATATTTCTACTTTTTTGTACATGTTGGCATTCTTCAAAGAACAATGCACTGCAAATCGCTAAGAAACCCAAAGGCACGAGCAGAAACGGAAAAAAAATTGGGGTCTGCGTAACTGTGTATCTCATGATCCAACTTTTGCACGCCAAGTCACAAATACCAAACCAAACATTCTGATTTCGGAGTTGTGGGGTTCGCACGTTGAGCGCTGTGCGTTTCTCCATCCTGGCTGCCGCTAACGCAGCAAGATGGAGACAATCCGTTTGCAATTTTACCAGTGTTCTCTGAATTTCTGAAAGGGACCGACATTCAGGAATCTTATCATATAAACATCCAGCTGCAAGCTTCTCTTTTTATTTTATTTTTTCCCCTCTTCAGTAACAGATCGCAGCAGGAGTCTTAGAAAGAAAATAGAAACATCTCTGCTCCAGAGCACAAAGGCACAAATTGCTTCTTAATGAGAAACAGTAAAGTTGCTCAAATTCCTTCTCAAGATGGCCTGCGAGAAAGTCCTTGAGAATTGTGCTTAGAAACAACTTCTTTCATGTTTTTTTGACAGCTGCCAAAAAGACTTGAAGCAGAACGTCACAAATTTAGCTCGTATTGTATTTGCTTTCCTTTTTTCCCTCCTCTTTGTAGTTCTTCGTTCGTTTACATTTGACGGGAATTCTTCCAAAATACAAATGTTCTTCCCTCTTGGCTTGTCTCGAGGTTGAATGTATCTGACTCACCGCATCCAGTTATTATTTTCTTTGGCCGATGAGTCAAGACTCATACGAAATGAAGCTCTTGCGGTTTCATTTGTTATAAAGTGTATAATGCGGTTGTTGTCATAGTTCCCACATTATGCACCGTAGAACTCTGCGGGCATATTCTGCTCAACCGTGTTCAGCTTTGCAATTTGAAGCTTAGTCAACAGAGGAGAGATGGCAGGGCCTAACCAATGGGAAACAGAGGCTGAAATTGTATCTTATACACGGTCTAGAAGCCTCTGTGCCCCGTTCGGGCTCTGGCATACTAACATCTGGATGGTAAACATTGCATCTACAATTCATCAGTTTCTGCACCAATCTTAAGTTTCATTTAGGGGCTCAATTCTTCTCCCCTTGTCTAGATAAGGGAGATTATCAAGCACCTTGGAACAGCAACGAAACAACAAAACTGTTCATCTAATCTTAAACTGAAACGCTTTCGGACAGAATCCCAAAGGTGCTTTTTTTTTTTTTTTCAAAAGGCAAGTGGATGTTCTTCCATTTTTCGCTTCTCATGCAAGAAGCTTCTTCAGTTCTGACTGAATCAGAATTCAGTCGGGACTGAAGAAGCTTCTCGGAAAAGAAGTGGAAAGTCTTCAAAGGAAAAACAAGTACAATCCACCTGCCTTTTGAAAAAGCCCGTGGTCTGGATGACTGAGGATCTCCGTAGACGTTCAATCAGAACATCCTATAAAACACACATATTTTTGTTAATCAGCTCTGGTCTATTAGCAGCTTTTTGAGCTTCACAAAAATCTTTTGATAAAGCCAATCACAAGGTAGGTGAGATTTGTTTATTTGAACAAGCATTGCATCGTACGCAGGCGATCCCTACAAAGAAAAGCCACTGGCTTTTAAATTCATGAACTGCACCAGTCAGACGAGGAATAGATCAATTCCTTTAGGCAACAAGCGATCGGCTGCGATATAAAATAAGGATTTTCCAGTGAATTCTCTATTGCGTTAGACCCAAAAGCAAGAACATGTCTATTTTTAGCAATTTGTTGGGGAAAAAAAGAGAAGAACGCCAGTGAATCAAGGCAGGAAAAACCTCTCTTAATAAATCTGGCCAAAAAAGGGAAAAGTTACTTAGAGCTGCAGCTTTATTGACTAGAATACTAAAGAGCAAAATTATTTTCCCCTCTTCTCTCCTCTCCACAATGTGTGTGCGGGAAAACAAAGGTCTGAAGAATTTACACGCAGAGCATCTGTCACTTGGTTGAAGCTTTATAGTCTTGCAATCCGGAGTGATTTTTTTTTTTTTTGGCCGAACTTTTTAAGCAGTATCCATCTCAAATAAAATGTGAGAGGGAGTCAAGAGGCTGTTTAGAAAACTTGTTTCCATGGTCGCCCTGAATAAGCAAAATGTTAACTCAGATGAACCGAAGTGGAATAATTCAAATGCTTGCTCATGCATGAATAATTATTATTTTTTTTTGAAAGGAAGGACATTCTTTTTGTGGCCCAGAAAAAACCCTAGTCTCCAATTTTTCTCCCCTGCCTTCTAATTGAGGACGATTAGGTACAAAACTGAATTCAAAAGACAAGCTCTCTGGCACCGCATTTCCCAAAAGATTATTTTCCCTAGTCGATTGATGCAGCTGTCAAAATCAGAGAGCTGAGCTTTCAATTATTATTAAACATTGTCGATTTTTTTTTTAGAATCGGGCCCGGTCTCGTTTTAGGGCTATTACGGCATGGATGCAATTCATGTCGAGAGATGAACTGTTTCCATAGTTTTATGCCAGTTTGTTAACACTTAACAGTGTTAACAGTGCGCACCAACCTCAACATGTGAACGCCAGTTACGTTGCAATGAACTAAATACACAGGTTACTGCGGACAGAGCTAGACTGGTTTTAATCGAAGTCTTAACATTATTTAATTTCCAGTGGCAACAAAGGCCAAAGCTTGGGCCATCGAACTTTGCCAACGTGCCAAGATCTCCTCTATGTGCATCTTGATTCATTTATGGCTCCAATACACAGAGAACTAGCAGGCAAGGTAAGAGAAGCCAGTGGGGCCTTTGAATGTGACTCGATAGATTGTATTAACTCTATGAGGTAGAGGTTAACCTCTATGTGGTTGAGGTGCACTGTGGTGTAGGGAGAAAAAGGATGTGAAAAAGAAAAGAGGTTTGTCCTACGTGATGGCTGCTTATAAAACAAAATAATACAGGGGTCTTCAAACTTGGCCCTTTTGTGACTTGTGGACTTCAACTCCCAGAATTCTTCAGCCAGCGTGTCTGGCTGAGGAATTCTGGGAGTTGAAGTCCACAAGTCACAAAA
>JAKJMR010035424.1:19453-35479 GCA_024449315.1 Daboia siamensis
CTGGAATACGGCTATCACGTCACCCCTATTTCTTCTTTTCTTTAGACTACCCAAAACCCAATTCCTGCAACCGTTCTTCGTTATGTTTTCGTCTCCGGGCCCTTGAATCATCTTAGTTGCTCTTTTCTGCACTTCCCCCCCCCAAAGTCTCAGCATCTTTTTCGTAACGTGTGGCAGAGAAGCTCTCCTATCCCATGTTAGGTGACTCCCACTCAAATCACCTAGCACATCGCTAGAGGGGACAACAGAAGCACAGATGCCACCACCTGCCACGTTGGAGGAAAAGCTTTGCGTGGAATTGAGAATTAAAACTAGCTGGACTCATCATTCTGCAGACAGAAAGTTAAAGCTGAAGGACAAACCCTACATTGCGATTCTATTTGGGGAATTTGATTTATGAAAGAGTTAATCCTGGTTCCTGATGATGTTACCTAGTTTGGGTACTGAGACGTCCGCAGGAAAACAACCAAGTTCGGAGAGCACCAAGGACCCTTCGTGTTTCAAGAAGGAAAGCGTTTCAGAGATATACGTTTTTCCAATTAAAACTATTTGAGGAAAGACTCTTATTCAACAGTGATGCTTGCAGACCTATAGATCTTATGTTGGCCTTACGCTGTTTTTCCAAAGAACTGCAAATCTGCTCCAGGTCTATGTTAGGTGTCATGGTTCCAATAAATGAGACAGTTCAAACAAAATGCAAGCATTGTTTATCTAGGTAAAGGTTATCCCGCACATGTGTGCTAGTCGTTTCCAACTTTAGGGACCGGTGCTCATCTCCGTTTCAAAGCTGAAGAGCCAGCACTTGTCCGAGGTTGTCTCCATGGTCATGTGGCTGGCATGACTAGACGCCAAAGGCGTACGGAACACTGTTACCTTCCCACCATAGTGGTCCCTATTTTTCTACTTGCATTTTTACGTGGTTTCGAACGGCTAGGTTGGCAGAAGCTGGGACGAGTAACAGGCACTGTTACATGGCACTTGGGATTCGACCCGCCAAACTGCCGACCTTCTGATCGACAAGCTCAGCGTCCCAACCCACTGAGCCACCGCGTCCCTCTATTGTTTATCTAAAAAGTCTTAATAATGAAACGAAACATCGGCACTCGTGGAGGGATGCCAGAATCTGAAATCTCCTTCCCCCAAAACCCATCGTAACACACACACAATCCCCGCCCTTATCTACATGTCATAAATCACATTATCCAATTAGTTTTACATTATGAGGTTTCCCTTCCCATTCTGTACGTGGGCTTTTCTAATCTTCTCAAAATAGCCGTTAGAAAATTCCCTCCCTTCAAGATTCAAAGCGAAGCAGTTTAAACAAAAGACTGTCTCTTATATTGTCAGTGCAAAAAAACACATGTCAGTGTTTGCAGCACTGACATCAGGTTGCACGCAACTTGAAGAACATGTCGTAAGGCCACTGTGCCATAAGCGAAGCTTGCGCTTCGGTTCAGAACTTACATAGTGTCCTATGGTATTAGCGTAGGTGTCTGCAATCCACGACATCTCCCGCTCACCGGTGCTCATGTCAGGCGCGGGCACATCCACACCAGGCCCTGTTTGGCGCAATCAGGAACAAAGAGGGGATGCACCATTAAACACAGACCATTCCGTGCATGGAAACCAGAAGACTCAGCTGTGGTATTGCTTATGGTTAGGTTAAAGTTACGCTGCAAAGCCATGAATACAAGTAACATTGTCCTTATTAATGGATGCAACGATTGTGGTCTAAATGGAGGGACACGTCCCCATTCAATTAGAAGACAAAAAGTCGAAGACTATCCCTATTTCTAGAAAAAAAAAGAAATCTGTACCTTAAAGTATTATTGTTGTTTTTTAAAGATAGTGGGAAGGTGGAACGTACTGACTTGTACCCCAAGCTACCAAAGGATGCTTATAAATTGAATGTTTTTCTTCTTTCTCAAGCCGTTTGTTCTGCTCTATCGCATCTTGTCAAGGAACGGCCCCTGGCTTCCAGAAAGGGCTCGGGGTCCACGGAATAGTTGCAGGTGGAAAGAAGGGAAGGGAAATTTGTTCCTATGATTTGGATGCTGGAGAGATTATTAAAGAGCGAACGGCATGCTTACAGCAAAAAAAAAAAAAAAAAAAACAGGATAAAATCAGGCACTTCTCCAACCCGGCCCAGAGCTCGGTTATGAAGTGAACAAATTAGACAAATTGCTCTTTTGATTTGACAGCTTAATGAGCCAAGCAAAGAGCTGATCTCTTTAATATGATTCTGTAGGTATGCTTGATGTGGAGGGCTGAGGACAGAGGTGTGACAATTCATCAACCTGGAAGAATTCTTGTTCCCAGATGAATGAATTTTCCAACATCCCTGGAGCCAAATGCAGCAAGCATGCAAGCCAAGGCTTTTGCTGTAACCTGATTAATTAAAACAAGGAAACAAAAACACTCTTGTCTTTCAGGACCACATATGCAGGACCGCGTTCAAGTTACCAGTGCTCTTCTTAGAAAATTAGCAACTAGATGGTCTCCTTTAATCCACACAATATACACAAGAATGAAGAGAGACCTATCTGATGATTTAAAAGCCCCAATATGCAAAACCTGGCTGGCAAAAGAAGAAAGCTACAATTAGGTTGAAAAATTTTCTAATTTTATTAGAAAAACTGTTTTATTATAGAGGATCCTAAACTGTCAGTTAGTGGGCTAAAGGGAGATTCTGAAATAAAAGGAAATTTGAGTACTAAGATTTAAAATAGTCAGAAAGTAGCAAAAAAAAACCCACAGGGGATTAATTGGTTGAATATTGAAGATTTAGATTAACAAGGGAAATTTAAATTAACTATAAGAAAATAGGCTTGAATGATTGATTAGCCCAGTGTATATAGATGACGCATCTGAACTAATAAAAGATACTCAATTATTAAGGCGGTGATCTATTAGGATGGGAAGTAGAAAATGTTTATGGAATAGAATAAGAAGATATTTTAAGTTTTAATAGGTGTATTTTAGATATTTAAAATTTCTATGAAATGAGATGCAAGGAAATTTGGGTTACCTGGAAGTTAAATACTATGGATATTAAAGGTTAAATTGGAATACTGTAACTAAAAATCAAAGCTGGTAAAATTTTGAAACAGGACATCGATTGTCTACTGAGATCTATTATGTATAAGCAAAAAGAAAAAAAAATTGTATTTATTATTGAGATACTGAAATTTTTACTGCATTTTGATATAATTAGAAATTTATTAGCATAAATATGAAACAGCAAAGTCAACGGAAACCGAGAAGAAATATTTGATGGTGTAACCTGAGATACTCACTAATGATTGTATTACTGACCTACTGTTTAAGCCAATTACCACATTACCTTACAAAATGTTATTCTTAACCCTATAAAATTTAATAAAATCTTTTAAAAAATAAAAGTTACCAGTGCTATTTTGGGGGTGGGGTAGGTGGGTGAAGGCACAGTTGGAGAGTACTGCTGAATGATCCCTCTTGCCCAAACCAATACACATATTCCAGTATTACATACCAATAAAGCCTTTCTTTGCGAGTTCTATGGTAAACCGTCTTGTGATTTTTTCCAGTTCATTGTCCTACAGCAACAAAGGAGACAGTTAATATCCAGGAGTGGGGCAAGCAAGCAATGCCTAAGGTCAACACTCGTGATTTTAACAAAGGGTTAGCCAATAGTTCCTAGGCCAGGGGTAGGCAACCTTGGCTCTTTTGTGACTCGTGGACTTCAACTCCCAGAATTCCTGAGCCAGTTTGGCTCAGCTTGGAAACCTCTCCCTTTCCCCTCAGCATGGCTGGCTCAGGAATTTTGGGAGTTGAAGTCCACCAGTCATGAAAGGGCCTAGGCCAGGGGTAGGCAACCTTGGCTCTTTTATCACTGGTGGACTTCAACTCCCAGAATTCTTGAGTCAGCGTGGGGGAACTATGGCCCCTTCATGACTCCTGGACTTCAACTCCCAGAATTCCTGTGCCAGCATGGCTCAGCTTGGAAACCTCCCCCTTTCCCCTCAGCGTGGCTGGCTCAGGAATTCTGGGAGTTGAAGTCCACGAATCACAAAAGAGCCAAGGTTGCCTACCCTTGCTTTAGGCTATCTGCTAATCCAGGCCTAGCCACCCTGCAATAAGAAGTGAGGTACCAGCCCAACCCATTGTTTTGGACTTGATGTGCACTTGGAAAGTAACTGCTGCTATTGATCCTTCCCGACCTCTGAACTCAAAAATGCCGGCATGAGGGAAGGGAGCTTATTCTACAACGGGACAGCTGTGAGGTCAGGAAAAAATTACTCTGCCTCTTGGGAGGCAGAAGGGATCGTGGGAAAATTTCCTCCCTCTTCCAAGTAAAGAAAGAAAAGTTTTTTATTTAAACTGGTGCTACGGAGTTTAATAGGAGCCGTGGTGGCGCAGTGGTTTAAATGCAGTACTGCAGGCTCACTCTGCCCACTGCCAGGAGTTTGATTCTCACTTGGCTCAAGGCTGACACAGCCTTTCATCCTTCTGAGGTCAGTAAAATGAGGACCCAGATTGTTGGGGGCGACGTGCCGGCTCTGTAAACCACTTACGAGAGAGGGTTGTAAAGCCCGGTGAAGCGGTTTATAAGTCTGCTATTGCTAATCGGTCACTGCGGACAAATTAAGCATTTTTAATGCTTCCAGGAAAGGAAGGCCTGGAGGAACGTCGTCCATAGGGTCGCAATGGATCAGACACGACTTCGCAGCTAACAACAACAAATGCTGTTTTTAAGATTTGTGACCTTGCTCTAGATCTCCACGGTCTCATTGTTAACGACTTTTAATGACGCCAACTGTCACTTTAGGATTGCTAGAAACACACCATAAATAAAACGAAGCATTACAATATTCTAATGCAATGATTCTGAACCACCCTTTTTATCTTGAAGCCTTCCGATTGGAATAAATCCTTTTTATTTCATTCCTCTCGTCCTAAGTGTTTGTCACTGCACAGCACATACCTCCAAAACATAGGCTGGCTTGCGAAGCGGTTTCTAGTTTACATTCTAACCTGTGTAGAATGAGAGCGTGCGAGGCAAACTGCTCTTTTATTGGCATATTGGCCACAACATGCAACATTGGATCAATATTGCATGCTTCCTTATATACAGGTAACTCTTGACTCACAACAGTTCATTTAAGTGACTGTCCGAAGTTACAACGGCTCTCAAAAAGAAGGACTTGTGGTCATTCTTCACACTTATGACCGCTGCAACATTCCCCGTGATCAAAATCCAGCTTTTTTGGCAACCGACTCATATTTTGTGACGGTTGCGGCGTCCCGGGGCCATTTGATCCCTTTGTGCGGCCTTCTGACAAGCGAAGTCAATGAGGAAGCCAGATTCGCTTAACAACACCGTGTGACTGACTTAACAACTGCAGTGATTCACTAAACAACCGTGGGAAATAAAAGTCGTAAAATGGGGCAAAACTCACTTAACAAATGTGTCCTTTAGCAGCAGAAATTTGGGGGTGTCAATTAAGGTTGTAAGTCAAGGACTACCTGTAGGGACATGGGCACAATTTGGCCGCTAACCAAGTCATTCTTTTTGTTTCAGAAAAAGGGTGACAGCCTCAATTGACCAAAATAAGAGCAGGCAGCACTCGTAGGCTGAACTAGGCAACTTTTCCTGTGATTCAGATGTTTATTGCTAGGTATGTATGTATGCAATTAATCTCTCCACACCAAGAAAATACAGAATTCATTGCATTATCCTAACTGGTCTACGTCAGGAAAACAGCGCTTTAGATATCTAAGCCTAAGCATGCCGATTAAAAGCATATTTTTCTGGAATTTGAACTTACTGTATATAGCCTAGGATTGATCTTAACACCAGCCTTTGCACCACCAAATGGCACATCTGAAAACAAATGTTCACGCTTAAGTTAAAAAAAAAAAACAAAGGACAAGAATGTAAAGATGGTAAAGATTTAACTTATCAATAGCTCGGATGCCTGTCTGCTCTTTTCCACTTCAGGAATTAGTCACAGAGATATCAACAGAAAATGGGTGGAAAAAATGAAAAAAAAAACAACCACCATCGCAACCCATAGACAATGATTTGTTTTAAAATAATTCAGCATGCTCTTCAACATAATGAAAAGAGATTCACAACTGATTTTATTTTTACAAGAATTGTTTACATATGAAAAAGAGCATATTTCTTTTTATATATTGCAACTTTTAATTAGGGTCTGCAAACCTCTACAAAGGTTTGATGGTAGTCGAGGGACTTCTTTGGATTCAGGCCTTTTTAAGACCTGTGGCACCACTCTGCTCAGAGATATGCTGACTATTTCTTCTTTTGCTAAGCTGGATCAGCCAGGACAGGACTTTTTAAAAAGCTTGTGTTAACCTCAGATTTAATCAACTTTTTCTCCGTTTCATAAACGGAAAAGGAGCTGCACACGCTGAGCCTGGATGAAGACTGGAAATGTTATTTCTGAAAAAGATGCTCTAAAAAGTGGCAGGGCAGACAGCTCTACTCCAGCGATATCCTCAGTGGTGGGATTCAAACAGGTGAACAACCGGTTCTCTGTGTGTAGATGACGCTTGCGGAAGTCCATTCCGGGCCTGGGCAACAAAAAATTAGCTACCGGTTCTGCCGAAGTGATGCAAACCGGCTGAATCCCACCCACTGGATAGCCTTCATTTTCAGGCACGCCAAGAAAACAGAAAAATTAAAAAACTCCGAGGAAAGCATAGACCTGGCAAGTGCAGCCCACCCACCCAAAAGTACTAGCTCTTATATGGGAATAATCCTACACAGCTCATAAAACATCTGACAAAATTAAAAGCCCTGGCTTTAGAGGGACGTGTGGGCCCAGGCGTTCATTTAGAATGACTTACCAACTACTGCACACTTGTATGTCATAAGAGAAGCTAAAGCTTTTACTTCATCCACACTCACTTCCGTGCTGTAACGAATGCCTGTTTAAAAAGAAAAAAATGAATGTTAATGGCCGAGGCATTGTGTCACCTGCTAGTAAGAAACAAGCCGCGAGCACTAAAAGGAAGACAACTATTAAAAAAAGCCATTTATTGGGGGAGGCAAAAGACAATGCAATCTGTTTTGCCCAATCTTTTGGCGATAGAAAAAAGCAACGCCGTTCCATCAGCTCCCGGCGTTGTTCCGCCACACAAACCCACAAATGTGAGTCATTTTGTTCCAAGGGTTGAATTTATTTTATTTATTTTTTATTTTATTTTAATCCCATTTATATCGCGCCCTTCTCCAAAGACTCAGGGCGGCTTACAAGCTTAGCAGTTTAATCATCTTCACATCTGGTTTTAAGCAGGAATCCAGCCCAACTGCAGGCTCTCGTCCCAACTTCGTGTCCGTGATTCTGCAAATACTTTTTATTAACCTAGTATTATTCACCAGGGCTCATTTTTCAACACGGTATGTGCCGCTTTGGGTTTGGGAAAGCCGACTGCGAGAAAGCCAACGCTAACAAGACAGCTATTATGCCACATTCAAAGTAAAAGGCAGAAGATTGACCGAATAATATACACAACGGAATTTAAGGAGGCTATCACTGAATGAAGACATCAAAAAGATCAATTTCAATGAAAAAAAAGGCTGTCAAATGAAATATAAACAAAGCTTCAGATCCCGAACCCAAATAGAGAAGAATAAAATAAGGAAACAAGCTGGCTGAGGTTGCCTACCCCTGGCCTAGGCCTAGGCCGCTTTAGGACTGGTGGACTTCAACTCCCAGAATTCCTGAGCCACCTGGGTCAGCTTGGAAACCTCTCCCTTTCCCCTCAGCATGGCAGGCTCAGGAGTTCTGGGAGTTGAAGTCCACGAGTCATAAAAGAGCCAAGGTTGCCTACCCCTGGCCTAGGCCTCTTTATGACTGGTGGACTTCAACTCCCAGAATTCCTGAGCCAGCATGGCTCAGCTTGGAAACCTCTCCCTTTCCCCTCAGCATGGCAGGCTCAGGAATTCTGGGAGTTGAAGTCCACCAGTCATAAAAGAGCCAAGGTGGCCTACCCCTGGTATAGGGTCTCCTGCTTGAGCTGGACTTAGGAGGCCTCCAACGTCCCTTTGAACTCTTGTTATTCTATATTCGTAAATGATATTAGTGCTTGTTCAGCAAGACCTACAACTCCGCATGACTCATAATCAGTCGTGGCTCCTACTGACTGATTTAAAACACATGCCAAGTGAAAAAGTCCACAACAGCTTGGATTCAGCTGCTAAAATATGAAAAGGCAGTTTTCCTCCCCACCGTCCGGTCACGTCCGCCTCGAGGGGATGGTGTTCATCTCCGTTTCTTAGCCAAAGGAGCCAGCGTCGTCCGAAGACATTTCCGTGGTGATGTGGCCAGCACGATTCTACACTGAGCACATTGGAACCCATCACCTTCCCGCCAAAGCGATACCTATTTTATCTACTCGCATTTTGCATGTTTTGAACTGCTGGGCGGGCAGGAGCTGGGACAAGTAATAGGAGCTCACCCCCATCGTGTGGTGCTCGGGTCTCAGGCTGTCAACCTCAGCATCTTTAACCACTGAGCCACTGTGCCCCCTTTTGCTAAACTACAAAACGGCATGCTAATACGGACGTTGGATTTCTCTGGCATAAGCCAACTACCGACTCTTATTCTGTGAAATCTGGTCAATAGAGTATTTACTTTTGTGGTGGAGGGGGAAAGAGATGAATTGCTTTTTAATGCCTGCAATGTACAACTTTCATTTTGCAAAGTCTGCCGTACAGGAAGAAAGCTGTCACTTCCTCATTTCAGCTGTCTGGAAGTACATTAATGTCTGCTTCCTGCTCTGTTATTCAGTGTTACCTAACCCTCCACAATTAAGGAATGAACACAGTCGCTCTCATTCCGCTCTTATTTTAATAATTAAAAACTTACCAAGCTGGCGTTTGCCACAAGGCATTTAAACATAGCATCGCAAATGCCATCAACCCACTTAAAAGCAACTCTGGACAACATAACGAAAGTCTCCCATTAACTAAAAAGAAAGAGAAAATGAATGTACTCCATTCGTTAGGAACCAGGAATTATAAAATTTAAGGCTCTTAAGAAATTGTTCCTGAACGTAATGGAGACTTTGATTATGCACGAGAAGAAGAAAAAAAAAGACATGTTAGAGAATATATTATCGAAATGGTAGAGCACTTGTATCTAGGAATAAATAGGAACAACTTTGAAAGCAATAGAAACAACTGGCCCTATACTTATGCCCATGCATCTCTTATTCTGTTTTTAATCTGGAAAAACTGTTTCAAGATCACTCAAGCCCATGTTGCCTATTACAATTGCAAAACAGAAACATCTGCAAGTAAACAACCAAGCTTGTAGAATACAAAGAACTTCACAGTTTAACCCTGAGCTATATTAGTATTTCATTTCAGAGGCTAAGGTATTTATTGCAATTGGACTGGTCTCCAGAAGTTGTGGGTGCTTCATTATCGGAGGTTTTTAACGGCCATTGGTCTGAAATGGAATAGGATTTCCTGCTTCAGCGGTGGGGGGGGGGGGGGGGGGGGGTGGGGATGAAAACCCCCCAGGGCCCCCCCCCCTCTGTTATTCTGTTCTGTTCTGCTGTGCCTTTTATTTCAAGAGACGGGATAAAACAGCCGTTAGAAAGGCAAGAAAAATCGCACCGAGGTTAGCAGCATCGTGCCCAACCAAGGCTAAGTAAGATTCACTTTGTCTAATAAATGCTTAAAGAGGCGATACGCTTTTCTGTCATAAAGGCCTCCTACTGCAAAATGACTCATAGCCATGGGTAAACTTTCCACTGGAACTGGCACAAAATGTTGTTTGTTGAGGATTTTCCTTTCCTTCGGCACACCCGAAAAAGAAAGTTAACTAAGTAGGACATCGCGGTCTGCAAAGAACAGACTGGACTCCTTTGCAGTGAAGCAGCAATGAAAAAAATCACCAAAGAATCCTGCTCAGTTTGGGAGCTTTTAACTTCCTTCTGGAAAAGTCAGACTTGTAGGTAAAACTGTACACGTACCCACAATTTAGCAGCTGCTTACAAACCGCAATAATTCAGCTTGTGAATGGCGATACAAAAACCTGGCGAAGCAAAGATCTTACCGACCGGTGTTAGTAATAAATACCAAATAAATAAATTTGGTTAATAAAGTAGCTAAGCCCCAAGTCCCTTAAATAAAGCTTATATAGGATGGAATATTTTCATATTTTACAGCAAAGAACAGAGCCATCTGCAGGGGATCAGCTATGCCATAAACCCCAGACTTCCTGGAAAATCCTTATTCCTCTGCCAGGAAACACCAACATGTTTTGCTTTGTTGCCAAATTCCTAGGTATTTTTTTTTTAAAAAAAATGGGGCAGCTCCTGGAAGACAAGACACCCCAGATCCTTGAGTCAAGTTTGGGATGGACAAAGGGAAATCATGAAACGGAACCAAAACTCGAAGCCATCATACATTACGTGGGTTTAGGTTTAATCAAACAGCTTTGGACATTTTAAAATTTTAGCAACAACACAGTAATTGGGAAGCAAGCACACGTCCAGTTGCTTATGCACTACTCAAGAGGGGGAAAAAAAGGGACACTCAACATTAAGAAGCTAATGGGGATTTTAAAAATGAGTAATGTTTGCAAATCGCAGAGATGTCCGAAAACAACCATTGTAATCGGGCTTAAGGCTCTACTAGTTGATCCAAGAGGTAGAAAGACAAAGAAAACGTCAACAGGAGGATTAATTCAACAGGAATGCTGCTAAGGGGAACAATGGTTTCCTTTAAGATTGTGCATCTCTGTTAAGAGTCTGGATAAAGCAGAGATTAACCTATGACGCTCCATTACTAGAAGGTCATTCTTGTTTCCTGCATCTTGTTAGGACACTTTGAGTTCTCTGGACAGCTGTCTATATGATGAATAGGAACAGCTGGAGTTTCTTCTGAAGTACCACCTCCAAAGCGCATGATCATACAGGCAAACCAACACCAATGTACTGTTTACTGTATTATGATTGATTGTGAATTGTTTGCATGGTTTTCATTATGAGAGAGAGAGAGAGAGAGAGAGAGATAAAAAATCTAAATCCCAATAAAGTCCCAAACCCAGGCACCTTACAAAATTAGGACTAAGAATTTTTAATCTATGCATGATACTGATACTGTTTCTTTCCATTACTATCTACGGGAGTGTAGATAACCACAGCCGTTTAAAAATGAAATCTAAAAATGAAATCCACAAATTCAGCTAAGCATAGCAAGATGTATATCTAACTAGTCCAACTGACTTGGAATACAGATTGAAAATATTTGTCAGGTGATGAATCAGCTCTGGGCAGAGTTTCTAAAACCACGGCAAAAAGATGGGAGAAATATTGGGATATTTGGCAAACATATCTGCTCTGAAACAGCAAGGAGACACTGACAATTATCCTTTTGCCACTATGACAATATATACAATGCTATGTTGAAAACTTCTTTGAGAACAAGGGTTCTCAATAAAACTTTTTCAACACGACAATGTCTATATTTCATTGTATTTATTATAAAATTTATTTCCACCAGTTTCGTTTCAAATTGACTCTGGCTGGCTTACATCATAAAAACATTAAAATCATCATATAAATATGCCAGATAAAATCACAATACAATACAAACAGAATAAAACCATTGATACATATGAGAATGCAGATTTTACAAAAGGCGAATAGCATTTACTTTTTATCCTATATTTACACTTTTAATACTTGTTCTTCCTTCTTGCTAAACGTAAACACGCCATGCCAGTTTTTATTTACTACAACTGTAATGGTGTAAAGAACAATTATCTGAATTTTCAAAAAAATTAGGGCATAAGTTATTATCAATGGAAATAGATTCCTGCTTCTTGAAGTAATTTACAAGACATTTTTTTCCAAAAGTCAGAAAGTATGGTAATCGAGAATTCTTGACTAGAAATCTCAACTACGTTCAAGGTTTTTCAACACCACAATGCGTACCGCTTCTAAAGACAGGGATGATGTGTGAACCAGCAATTCAAATTAGTTCAATACCCCAATGGGTATCCCCAATGGAATTATTTAAAGGACCACCATAGAGTCAAGCTTTCAACTTTATTACAGATCTTTAAGATACAATACTTTTTCTTTTATATTTAACCTGTCAAGGAATAACTCAGCAATACCCCCAAAAATATGCCAAAACCCAGAGAGACTGTCATATTAGACATGTTAGAAGGGTCTCACACCCTTCAAACTCTTGGACTGTGCCAGAAACTGCTAGTGTTTGTTACTTACACATTATGTAAAAAAAGCGACAATGTGTAAGTTTGGTGTGAAGTTTTAATGTTACAGAGAAGGGAGACTACCTTATCCTAATTTGCAATGATCAACAAGCCTTGTTAAAAAGACAAACTTAAAGCAGTTAACAAATTAAATACAGAAAAAGGGAGGGTGCTAAGGAAACGAAAAGAAAATTAGAGCAAATCCACCAAAA
Source organism: Daboia siamensis (assembly GCA_024449315.1). NCBI lineage: Eukaryota > Metazoa > Chordata > Lepidosauria > Squamata > Viperidae > Daboia > Daboia siamensis. The sequence goes on from JAKJMR010035424.1 coordinate 31,908, forward strand.
GCAAGTGGATGTAGAAGATGACCAGGCTGAGTCTGAGGGAGGGGTCAAATGCGTCATCAGTCTCAAGAGTCTCTTCGCGCCCACACGTGATCTAAGTCCAGCCTACCTTGAATTCCTTTGGCTCTTATCTACCGCCTACTTGCTTTGACAGTTAGTAGTTCAGGTACTTGTGTATAGAGCTTAAGTTTGCAATAAATCTTTACACCCATTTGAATTGCCTGGATCTTTTGGTTTCCCTGCCACTGGACAGTGGGTCACTTGTGTCTTCCAAACATCTCTGCCTAGCGCAAAGGCAGCAGCTTTGTTATTGGCAGGCCCATAGGCATGGCATCCATGTTATGAATCTACTATCTTCCCCAACGTTTCGTAGAAAACATTCACAAGCAAATAATTCAAACACTCTAAAGTCGCTTTGGCAGCCTTGAGAGCAGTGTGGGGGAGTAATGGAGTTCAACACACTAAAATGGAAAATACCTGCTGGGTTCTTGGGAGCCGCTATTTACCAGCACCCGGGAATTCAAAAGAAGCCAATCCAAAATTTACTGGAGCTCCTTCAAGCAAGACTTGGATTTGGAGATCAATATTAAGTGGATTTTGGTTTCCTACATAGGTTGGGGGGAAAAAAATATTATGGCTCTTTAGAGAATGACATTGGGACACAGAACTTTTGTCAGCAACTTTGGAGAGGCTATATTATGTGGCAGAAGTTAATTCAAGAATCAGGAGCACACAAAGACACCAATCTGGAAACTACAAGAAAATATTGCCTTTGTCTTGGGCGATTCTGAAGTTATCTTTCACTCCACGTAGACATCAAAGAACAAACTGCATCAAAGCAATTATTTTATTCGGTATCCTTCAGTAGCCACAATGGAATGTTTAAATCTTGTATCAAAACTAATCTGGACAGGCTGAACTGGGACCACCCATATTTGAAGAGTTCCAAGAGAGAGAGAGAGACATATAAACTTCACATCTGAAACCTTCAACAAAGAGTTTTCAGCATTTCTTCTGTAAAATTCATGATCCAATAAAACATATATTTGGGTATGCTGATATAAAACTCTTTAGAGTTGTTCTCTGAAGATCGAGCCACTGAACGAAAACATAGCATCCAAAAGACAATTTCCAGCCATTAATTGGCCTATGGGCAACCTAGCCTGTTTCAAACCTATGGAATGGTAGATTCCTGCAGACTCCACAGAAAACTTTTATTTTTCTCATGCAACTCAAGCAAGAATGGACTATGGACTGCAGGAAATTGTCAGAACTTGCAGAAAAAGCTTGTTTATCACACGGGGGAACTAAAGCAAGGAAGAAAAGGGAGGAACACTACTTCCTCCGGAGGACAAGTAAGTCTCCATTATATAAAAATGCACCTTTCTAAGCTTTGGTGCAGGTTTTCTTATCGAAAGAATCAGGTAAGACTCTGGAAAAGATGTTTTGCGAGTCTCACCATTCTGGCCGCTGTGCTTAAGCAATCGTCAACTGCCGGATCCACTACATGAATAAGTCAGTGACCACACACACACACACAGACACACAAAGATAAAAATCTAGTGCTTCGGAGACCAAATTTAGGAACTGGGACAACCTCTCAGCCACACAAACCCAGTGTGTGACTGTGCCCCTTAACTTTTTCTCAGTGCAAAGGTAAAGAGCTGTTTCCGGGAAAGAACTGGAGGAAAATAAGATACCTTTTGAGCTCTTACGGAAAACCTGGGATGCAGGCGTAACAAACAGGGGTGTGATGAATCACACAGTATCCAAAGATGTTCTCTGTAGCCTGCAGGGGCGAATGCTGTCAATTCTCAGCTTACTTTTGCCTCCTTTTAAGGGTGGGGCGATTCAAAACAAGAGCACTATTAGTGCTACACCTCTTTCTTTGCAAAAATGGCCGGGGGACCCACAAAACTTCAAAGGCCAATCTTGTTGGCTTTTTTGTTTACTGTTTAGTCACACAGCCAAACTTCCAAAAGAAGCCAATCTGTTTCAAGTATTAAGGCTTTAATTTCCCCTCACCCCCCCCCCAGAGCATACCCTAACATGAAGCAAGTAAGGGAAATTGCTATAAGGTTCCTCAATTGCCTGGTTCATTCTTGCAGTAACTTCCATACTTAAGGCTCCTTATCTCCCGTTTTTTTCTACTGAAGAGGGGTGGCCTAAGCCTTTAAAAAGGTTAAGCAGAATATCGTTAAGCAGGGATGGCAGGAAACGTATCTATGCAACAACCAGGAAAGAAAAGGCCAGTCTCCACGAAACAAATTGGCACTTCCCTCGTGAAAAATCACAAAAAAAACACACACAAACTTGGGAAGTTTTTCTTTATATAGTAAGCAAGCCAGCCAAGCTGTAAATGCAGATAGGACGTGAATCAATCCCACAACCAATTTTCTCATAACTGAAAATTGCACGTAAGTAACACAAGCCCTGCACTATTCTGCAAGAGAATTTAAAAAAAAAACAACAGTTTATTAGGAGGCCACTCTAAGCAAAGGTTGCAAGGGGTCTGCCACGGATACGGGCTGTTAATTATTTCAGTAGGGCCAACTTTGGAAAGAGATTTTTTTTTTTTTGTTTCCATTTCTACTCAGCAGTTAACACTGGTGCAATGCAATCACACCCTCCACACATCTCGGCAGCCCTGAAAAAGGGAGACGGTCAGAGCGGGATGGTAAATAAAAAGAACCGTCTTTGCATTTTGAAAAATAAAAAATAGCCCAGTTTCACCTTAAAGATTCATTAAGGGTGGGTGGGGGCAGATTCCTAAAGGGAGAAGTCAAGTCACTTCCGGCAGGCCTTTCTCTCTCTCTCTCTCTCACACACACACAGCAGCAGCAAAATGATAATGTAGAACATTTTATATTTATATCACCTATTGTAATATCCGTAGAGGGCTTTTGTGTTTTTAGGGCTATTTGCAACATTAGCAAAAACCCGCTCTGCCAGAGACTTGTGCAGTTGTTACGCGGGATGAATATTGCATTGAAAGCCCCCAAGCAAAACCACAAAACACACACACACACACACACTCAAAAAAACTATCCCGCTTTTGCATTGTGTCACATACAGAAGGAGCCCAGGGTCCCTTTTCTGGCATGCAACAGAAAACGACCAGCCCGGGATCACCAAGAGCCGAAGAAACAGCAGGAGCACCCCAAAGAGAAAGAAAGAAAGAAAGAGAGAGAGAGAGAGAGAGAGAAAGAGAAAGAGAGAGAGGAGGAGAGGGAGAAAGAAAGAGAGAAAGAAAGAGAGAGAGAGAGAGGAGAGGGAGAAAGAGAGAGAGAAAGAAAGAAAGAGAGAGAAAGAAAGAGAAAGAGAGAGAGAGAAGGAGAGGGAGAAAGAAAGAGAGGGGAGAGGGAGAGAGGGAGAAAGAAAGAGAGAAGGAGAGAGGGAGAAAGAAAGAGAAAGAAAGAAGAGAGAAAGAGAGAGAGAGGAGGGAGAAAGAAAGAAAAAAAGAGAAGGAGGGAGAAAGAAAGAAAGAAAGAAAGAAAAAGAGAGAGGAGAGAGAAAGAAAGAAGAGAGAGAAAGAAAGAGAGAGAGAGAGAGAGAGAGAGAGAGAGAGAGAGAGA
>JAKJMR010035439.1:0-12500 GCA_024449315.1 Daboia siamensis
TCTATTCTATTCTATTCTATTCTATTCTATTCTATTCTATTCTATTCTATTCTATTCTATTCTTCCAGAAGTTAATGGGTTCCAGAACAGGAAACAGAGACAAATGAAGTAGGATAGAGGCTGGACATATACTATAGATAACACATTTTATGCCCAGTTTTTCTGTTGGCTCAGGAATGGGAAGTGCTAAGCACATTGATTTGTGCTTTAGATTGTAAGCCACCCTGAGTCTTTGGAAAAGGGCGGGATATAAATGACATTAAAAAAAAAATGAATTGTGGGAAAAACCGTCAGAATGACTCTGAGGTTCTTCTTCAAAGCTAGATTACTTGTTTCCCTCTGATAAGCCATGTTTGCTGCAGTAATGAGGGCAGCGAGTGGTTAACTCTTGCTTCACACCTTGGTGATCCCTATCTGAGGTCAGCCCCATTGCGCAATTGTCAACACCAAAACACTGTAACTCATCTTGATCAAGGAGGAACACGCGGATCTGGCATGCATTACGGAAACCTGGTTGGGCCCGGAGGGAGGGGTCCCTCTGACTGAGTTATGACCTCTGGGTTTTTGTGTGCTACACCAGCCACGGGCTCAGGGCAGGGGCGGTGGGGTGGCGGTGGTTATACGGGAGACCTTATGTCCGCAGGAGACCACCGTTGTGCAGATAGGCGGGAGTCCCTCCTCCTGAGGTGTGGCCCTCGGGCTCAGTTGGGCCTGTTGCTAACATACCTGGTGCCCAGCTGTGTGGCCACGGCCCTGCCCGGGCTGCTGGACACCCTCTCAGGGTTGGCGGTGGAGTTTCCCAGACTTATAGTTCTGGGTGACTTCAACCTGCCTTCCCTGGGAGGGTTAGCTCGGGAGTTCATGGCCTCCATGACAGCCATGGACCTGACTCAAGTAATTCAGGGCCTGACTCATGGGGGGGGTGTGTCACACTCTTGACCTGGTTTTCTTATCTGGACAATGGCTGGATGATCTGGGAGAGGGCTTGCCAACTATTGTCCCCCTGTCATGGTCTGATCATTATCTCCTGTAGCTGGTCTTCCGCTATGCCACCCCCCCACCGCTGGGTGCGGAGCCAACCAGGTGGTTCCACCCCAGGCACCTAATTAACCCAGAACGGTTCCAGATGGCGCTTGGGTCTTTACCTATTTCCCTCACTCACAGCCCGGCTGATGCCTTGGTGGATGCCTGGGAAAGGGCGGCCACCGAGGCACTTGACCGTGTTGTACCCTTGCGACCCCTGACCTGGTGCAGATCTCATTGGGCCCCATGGTTTTCTGTGGAGCTCAGGGAGATGAAACATTGGAGATGGGGTCTAGAGAGCGGTTGGAGGTCCACCCAGTCTGAATCTGACCGATTGTGACTAAGATCCTTTATAAGGTCTTATCTCGCGGTGATGAGGACAGCGAAGTCTAATTACTTCGCTGCCCTCATTGCGTCTGCAGATAATCGCCCGGCCGCCCTGTTTAGGGTGACTCGCTTTCTCCTTAATCAGGAGATGAGGGAGGAGCCCTTGCAGGGGCGGGCCGAGGAGTTTAGTCATCATCTGGCGGACAAAATTGCTCAGATCCAGACCGGTTTGGACTCTGACTGGGCAGAGTCTGACATGGAGGAATCGAGCGGTCTTGAGCATGTTATCTGGACTGAGTTCGATCCTGTGTCCCCCGATGATGTGGACAGGATCATGAGGAGACTGAGTTCCACCACTTGTTTATTGGACCCGTGCCCCTCCTGGCTGGTTTATGTGGCCCGGGAGGAGACACAAGCCTGGTTCCAGGCAGTAATAACTGCTTCCTTGAAGGAGGGTATCTTCCCCACCGCCTTGAAGGAGGCGGTGGTGAGACCCCTCCTCAAGAAGCCTGCCCTGGACCCAGCTGTTTTAAATAACTATCGTCCGGTCTCCAACCTTCTCTTTTTGGCGAAGGTTGTGGAGAGTGTGGTGGCGCATCAGCTTTCTCTGTTCCTGGAGGAAACTGATTATCTTGACCCATACCAATAGGGCTTCAGGCCCGGCTACAGCACAGAGACGGCATTGGTTGCGCTGGTGAATGATATTTGGCGGGCTTGGGACAGGGGATGTTCCTCTGTCCTAGTCCTATTAGACTCCTGCCTTGAAGAGAGGTTTGAATTGAAAGAGGGAGCAAAGAGGCCATCTAGCAGCCCTCTCTCAACAGCGGGGGAGGGGTACGACATCCTCTATCTCCCACTCTATGACACCATCCTTTCAGCGGTTCCAGGAAGGCTCCACCCCCATTTGCACCACTCAGGTAATAAACCTCCAGGTGGCCTCAATGACTCTCTAAAAGGATGCAAATGACCGGCTGTCTGCAAGGAGTATAAATCCTTCCGTTTCCCACCATCCAGTCAGAACCTGAGGAAGCTTCTGGGATGAGAAGCGAAACATCTTCACAGGACAATAAGGAAGCCCAGATGCCTCCTGAGAAACCACCGTTGGGGTTTCTGGATGACTGAGAATCTCCATAGACAATGTAAGAAATCTTCTCCTCCCCAGATCTAACATCTGGAACTGGCCTTTGCTGGCTCGTCTCCCTGTTCAGAATAGCACAGCAGCTTTGAAGCAGCCTTAACATTCATCCCGCGCTGGATTTTACTCCTGTTGTAAATCTGAGAATGGAGCCTGCGTGATCTCAGTTGTCAACACTCACCCAGAACTCGTTGGAAGAGAAGGAGCAACAGAAGTGGAAGAGGACCAGGGATTCTCTTGAAGGACCTCAAGGCTGCCATCCCGACAGCAGCGGGAGAGACATCTGGGGTGACTTTGCGTCTTGCCTACTAGGTCTTTCCTCCCGCAGGAGGAGTGAAAGGGGAACTCTCATTTCCTCCTTGTAAATTGGGACCAGTTTGTAAAGTTTGAGTTACGGCAAAAGGGGCAGCATCCAGTAAATGAAGTCCACGGAACTTCTGCTGCTTACTCAGGGGGAATTAAAATCACCTCTAAATTGGCAATATTCAGCAGTTGGTCTTTCTCGGTCACTTCCCCCCAAAATTTAAAAGCTCTAGGACAGCTCATTTCTCTCAGCTTTTCGTATGTTGAGGAGCTTTTATAGATGTGAAAGAAGGGGAAAAAAGGGGGTTGGGGTTGGGTGATGCTACTTAAAAGTTACTTTGGGAAAGGATGCCATTGGAAGACAAGCTAGTTAGAAGCCAGATTCTCACAATTCAGACTGGAGATAGGTGATGTCGTGTCTCTCCCCGCTCTGTTGAGAGAGGGCTGTTCAATTTTGACCCAGATGGCCTCTTTGACCCCTTTTTCAAACCAGCGGTCCTCTCGGTCCAAAAGGTGGACTTTGCTGTCTTCGAAAGAACCTCTTTTTTTCCTTTTAAATGCAGATCTTGTCCTGAAGGGTTTGTTCTCCTGCGTCGTGCCATACATTTATGGAGTTGTTGCTTCGTTTCCCCAGAGTTTAGATCTGCATGTGGCTCACTGCATTGTGCTGGAAATTGAACAGCAACACAGTCCTTTCAGCAGTTCCAAGAAGGCTCCCCACCCATTTGCACCACTCAGGTGACCCTGAGGACACAGGTAAACCTCCAGGTGGCCTCGACGACTCTCTAAATTAAGGTCTCCTGCTTGAACATTGTTCTGTTATTCTGATGCCAATAGTAACTTCCGGTAACTCACTTTGACCATTGGGATATGTCTCCTGAAGCTGGAAACTGGGTTCTGCATGGTTAGTAAGCTTTGTCAGTTTCTAACCCTGAAGAAACTTCTCTGGGGGAGGAGTAGCCTTTGAAATCAAACCCCCCCCCCCCATGAAATGGGGACTTGCAGGAAAGTTTTGGAGCTGAGCTAAGAAGCAGACAGACAGAGTGAGTTTCCAGCTGGAGCAGAGCAAGCCGGAAGCAAGTTCAAACATGGAAGAATCAGCTGCTGTTAAACAATTTTAATACGGACAATGAAACACGCCTTCTACTACTGTTGAAGGAAAAGTCTTCATCAGGGTTCAGTCCAAGCCGGGAATAAACAACATGGCGACTGCTTTAGAAAGAAGGTTGCAATTAATTGAAGAGGAGAGCCAGTCAGGAAGATGGCTCTGGAAGGAAAGAGAGAATGAGCACATGTAGGGAGTGGGTTTTTGTACCCTCTGGAGCCTTTTGTTTGGAGTTGCTTCCTGTTCCTGCTTGAGGCTTTGTATTTCCTGTGTCATGTATTTTGACCTGAGTCTGGGTGTGCCCTTTGGCATCTGTGAGTTAATTCTATTTTGTCCTGTCTTAAGAGTTTGGGTGGGGTATGTAGACACAGTGGCTCAGTGGGTTAGGACGCTGAGCTTGTCGATCAGAAGGTCGGCATTTTGGCGGGTCGAATCCCGAGTGCTGCGTAACAGAGTGAGTGCCTGTTACTCGTCCCAGCTTCTGCCAACCTAGCAGTTGAAAAGCATGTAAAAAGGCAAGTAGAAAAATAGGGACCACTACGGTGGGAAGGTAACAGCGTTCCGTGCGCCTTTGGCGTCTAGTCATGCCGGCCACATGACCACGGAGACGTCCTCGGACAAGCGCTGGCTCTTCGGCTTTGAAACGGAGATGAGCACCGGCCCCTAAAGTCAGAAACGACTTGCACGCATGTGCGGGGGAATCTTTACATTTACCTTTATGTAAATTTTAGGTGTCTGTCTTCCTAAGCTTCTAGCTGGGGGCCTCCAACTTTCCTGAATGGATTATCACATCTGCATTTCTACAGAGCTGTTTTCTGCTTGGGGGAGGGAGACTTGGGGCTATTAAGAAAAACTGGGCCTGCTTTTCTGCCTTTCCTAAGATCCTTTAGGGAAATGTAATATTCTGCCCTTCTAATATTTCTTTCTCTGGAGAGGGCTGACTTCCCACACTACTTAGGCGCTGAATTTTGTGTTTGCTGCTTTAAAGGACATTCTTTTTGCCTGGTCTCGCTTTTGTCTCGTTTTGTTTTTTGTTTTTGAAATTGCAACATTTTGGAGGCTCCGTGATTGTACAGTGGCAAGGAGCTGAAAATTGTGAAGCTGAGCCAGAAAAAGAAATCCGCAAAACTCCTTTTTAGATTTTTGAAGTTTAAGGATTTGCATATTTTTTGAAGGTTTTTCTTCTGCTCCGTTCTCTGCAGTTTTCATATAAAACCCTAAGAAGTGTTGATTTCATGAACTTTGTTGTGTGTGTGGGGGGGGAGGGGTAATTGTTCCATTTTAGCTGAAGCTGATTGGTCAGGAATAAAGACCAGAGTTAAAGATTCCTGACTCTGGTGAGTTATTTTGCTGTTTGACCAAAAAAGGGAACAGGAATATTGCTCCTGTTGTTGTTAGCTGCGAAGTCGCATCCAACCCATTGTGACCACACGGACAACGTTCCTCCAGGCCTTCCTGTTCTCTGCCATCTTCTGGAGTCCATTTAAGCTCACACCTCCTGCTTCAATGACTCCATCCAGGCACCTCATTCTCTGTCGTCCCCTTCTTCTCTTGCCCTCAATCTTTCCCAGCATGAGGCTCTTCTCCAGTGAGTCCTTCCTTCTCCTTAGGTGGCCAAAGGATTTGAGTTTTAGCTTCAGGATCTGGCCTTCCAAAGAGCAGTCAGGGTGGATCTCCTCTAGGACTGACCGGTTTGATCGCCTTGCAGTCCAAGGGACTCGCAGGAGTCTTCTCCAGCACCAGAGTTCAAAGGCTTCAAATCTTTGGCGCTCAGCCTTTCTTATGGTCCAGCTTTCACTGCCATACATTGCAACTGGGAAGACCACAGCCTTGACTATACGCACTTTTGTCGGCAGGGTGATGTCTCTGCTTTTTAGTGTGCTGTCTAGATTTGCCATGGCTTTCCTCCCGAGGAGCAAGTGTCTTTTAATTTCTTGGCTGCAGTCCCCGTCTGTGGTGATCTTGGAGCCCAGGAAAATAAAATCTGTCACTACCTCCATTTCTTCCCCATCTATTTGCCAGGAATTGAGAGGGCCGGATGCCATGATCTTTGTTTTCTTAATGTTAAGGTTCAACCCAACTTTTGCACTCTCCTGTCTTCACTCGCAACAAGAGGCTCTTTATTAGTTCTTCTTCACTGTCTGCCATTAGAGTGGTATCATCTGCATATCTTAGGTAATATTGCTTCTGAAAACTATCAATTTAATAGGATAAATCTGTACAGAATAAACCTGTAGTGGTGCTGTTTGACCACAAGAGGGAGCCAAAGACTTAAACATTGCCTGTAAGCTACTAATTTAATAGAATAAACCTCACAATACATAGTTTTACGACAGTTGGTAAATTATCACACATAGTTGCTAAAAGAAAACAAGAAGTATTCAAGTAATTCAGGCAACGGAAGCAAAGATTGAAGTAAAAGTTGATAGGTGATTCACCAGCTTAATAATAATAATAAAGTTGGAAGGGACCTTGGAGGTCTTCTTGTCCAGCCCCCTGCTCAGGCAGGAAACCCTATACCAGACGTGTCAAACACAAGGCCCGGGGGCCAGATCTGGCCCGCGAAGTGGTTTCATCCAGCCCTTGAAGCCATCCTGGAAACAGTGAGGGAACGGCCCCCACTGCCTTGGCCCAGAGACCCTCCTCCTGCCGGAGACCCTCAGATCTCTCCCACTCCTGCCCAGGCCCCCATAGGCACCCTTGATGCGAACGATGTAGAGCTGGCCATGCCCACCCAGTAGGCCATATGCACTTTAGCCACGCCCACCCAATAGGCCACGCCCACCCTGGCCATACCCACCCGGCCCCCTGAGGGCAACCGCAATGCTGATGCGGCCCTCAATGAAATTGAGTTTGACACCCCTGCCCTATACCATTCCAGACAAATGGCTGTCCGGTCTCTTCTTAAAAACTTCCAGTGTTGGAGCATTCACAGGTTCTGGAGGCAGGTTGTTCCACTGGTTAATTGTTCTCACTGTCAGGAAGTTTCTCCTTAGTTCCAGGTTGCTTCTCTCCTTGATTAGTTTCCATCCGTTGCTTCTTGTCCGGCCTTCAGGGGCTTTGGAGAATAGCTTGACTCCCTCTTCTTTGGGGCAGCCCCTGAGATACTGGAAGGCTGCTATCATGTCCCCCCTCGTCCTTCTCTTCATCAAACTAGACATACCCAATTCCAGCAACCGTTTGTTGTATGTTTTAGCCTCCAGCCCCCTGATCCTCTTTCTTGCTCTTCTCTGCCCTCTTTCCAGAGTCTCAACATCTTTTTTACATCGTGGTGACCAAAACTGGATGCAGGATTCCAACCGTGGCCTTACCAAGGCATTGTAAAGGAGTATTAACACTTGACGTGATCTTGATGTGATGTTAGTGGAGAAGTCCAACAGATAAATGATAAGAGCGAATTTTTGGAGCATAAAATATTCACCATGAAGCTGATTTGGACAATAGAGCTTTATTGGAATTACAGGGCTAGGAACTTCAGCTATGGATTCTGAACTGTCCCTAAGTTGATAGAAGATATGTAATCTAAGAATGATTAAATCTTGGCCTCAACTAGTAGACTGGGAAGCAGGAAAAAAAAATTGAATTTGAAATACATAAGATTTACAGAATCAACACCATTTTGCCAGGCATTCTCATCGAGAAGCTGACTGACTTGAAATTCTCCCCCGCCATCGGCGATTGGATTCAAGACTTTCTTAGGGACCGGTTACAAACAGTGAGGGTCGGCTCTGCTTTGTCCACCCCCCTGAAGCTTTGCACCGGCACGCCACAGGGCTGCATGCTTAGCCCCTACCTGTACTCTTTATACACTTATGATTGTGTATCATCCGACCCATCCACTGCGATAATCAAGTTCGCAGATGATACGACTGTGGTGGGTCTTATTACAGGTGGGGATGAGACAGCATGTAGGGCGGAGGTACAAAAACTATCCATGTGGTGTAGTAACAACAACTTGCACCTAAACATCGGCAAGACGAAAGAGATGGTGTTAGACGCCCGGAGAAAAAAGGAGGAACCTGCCCCACTTTACATCGGGGAGGACTGCGTAGAGAGAGTTTCCTCCTTTAAATTCCTGGGAGTCCACCTCTGTGAAGATCTGACCTGGAAAGTTAATACAACCCAGGTGGCTACAAAGGCCCAACAGAGGCTTCACTTTCTCAGGGTCTTGCGGAAGAACAGGGTAGAACAACGGCTAATGACCCTCTTTTACCGGTCTACTACAGAGAGCGTCCTCTCGTACGGTATTGTGGTTTGGGATGCTGGTCTGGCAGCCGCGGACAGGAAAATATTACAGAGGGTGGTGAGCACAGCACAAGACATTGTGGGCTGTCCCCTGACACCACTGGATGACCTCGCCAGGCCCCGCTGCCTTGGAAGAGTGAGGAAAATCCTCAGGGACGACTCACACCCTGGACGGTATCTCTTTACTCTCCTACCGTCAGGTAGGAGACACAGGAGTATAGCCAGCCATACCAACAGGCTGAAGAACAGCTTTTATCCATGGGCTGTTAGGCTTTTGAACGGGAAATAATTTTATAAACTTTATGCATGATTGACTTGCGAGGCCGGTGCATTGTGCAATTAGCTCACACGGTGTAATAAGATGGAGGGTTTGTTGTCACTGTAAGTTGGGGTTGCGGTCACGAAGGGAGGCTCAGCTAATCTCCACGTATACATGGTTGCACTTTGACAATAAAGGTTCATTCATTCATATGCCACAATCCGGAAAGTTCCGAGAGCTGCATCAGTCAACTCTGTAAGAAGAAGAACAAGCAAACAAGTTTTAGATGGTCACTTTATTTTGAAATTGAAAAATTGATAATCGTCCTGAGTGAAATCTCTGTCAGAATTTCAAGAAAGAAAAGCCTACGCTTTCCTAACAGAGATTTGGAAGAAGAGAAAGATTCTGTTTCGCTGGAATAAAATTGAAAGAGTGATTTTTGTCTATCCATTTTTTTTTTAATATCGTGGCGTCCCCGTATCTTTCTTTTTACCCATGAATTGGTTGAGTGATGTAATCCCAGGCAATTCCCCCCTCCCCCCCCATCTTTACAAATAGCGCAGACAAAGTATTGAATGTGAATGGATAACATTTTGTATTACTTCTCCATATTTCGAAAGCCTATCCACAGCCCCAAGTTACACGATTTTTATATTTGCTCCTGCATCCCACCAGGCTCAAGGTTGACTCAGCCTTCCATCCTTCCGAGGTAGGTAAAATGAGGACCCAGATTGTTGGGGGCAATTAAGCTGACTTTGTAATAATGCCGCTTGGGGTGTGTGTGTGAAAGCCCTAACAAGCAGGCATATACATAGAATGAAGGCTACTGCTAAGCTTGTAAGCCACCCTGAGTCTTCGGAGAAGGGCGGGATATAAATGGAATTAAAATAAAAAATAAAAAAATAAAAAAAGGGACGCGGTGGCTCAGTGGGTTAGGAGGCTGAGCTTGTCGATCAGAAGGTGGACAGTTTGGCGGGTCGAATCCCGAGTGCCGCGTAGCAGAGTGAGCGCCTGTTACTCGTCCCAGCTTCTGCCAACCTAGCAGTTCGAAAGCACGTAAAAATGCAAGTAGAAAAACAGGGACCACTACGGTGGGAAGGTAACAGCGTTCCGTGCGCCTTTGGCGTCTAGTCATGCCGGCCACGTGACCACGGACGTCCTCGGACAAGCGCTGGCTCTCCGTCTTTGAAACGGAGATGAGCACCGGCCCCTAGAGTCGGAAACGACTAGCACGCATGTGCGGGGGAACCTTTACCTTTACCTTAACCTCGGCAAGCAAATGCTTTTTATTTATTTCCTAATCGTTGAAAGGCACGTTGAAAGAACAATCACTTTAATTTTCTTGTTCCGTTTTGTTGTTTGTTTTTTTTTTAATAAAATAAGCAGTCAGCATTTACGTCTATGAAGATTCTCAGTCATCCTGCTCATAATTGTCCCAACGACGTTTTTTTTTTTTTCCCCAGGAGGCAACTGGACTTTCTTGTTCTTTTTCTTCGAAGACGTTTCGCTTCTCATCCAAGGAGCTTCTTCAGCTCTGCCGGTTGCATCCCACCTTCTTTATTAGGAAAAAGGCAAAGATGAGAAGAAGGACGGCTACTTTGGTCAGGAAAAGCAGGAGTAAACGGAGAGGTTGTTGCTGTGAGCCTGTGGTGAAAAAACAGTGGATTGTTTTGATTTAATCGTAACCTTGCCCTGGGTATAAAGTGGGTGGCCAATAAACGGTACAAATAAAATGAAGCTGAGCAGGGGGTTGGACTAGATGACTTCCAAGGTCCCTTCCAACTTATTATTATTATTATTATAATGCAATCCTTATGGACTATGTCCAACTGTTTTGGATTCCTGACCAGTTTTGAATCATTGCCTTGCAGAGGGCTAATTTATATGGTGGGCAGGTTTTGCATCAAAGTTCCAAATTCCACCACCCCCACCCACCCTGAGTCTTTTTTCTATTAAACTCAAAAGAAAAGTTTCTATTTTTATCTTTATATTCACTTTGAGAATCTTTTTTTTTTATTGAAAAGTTTTTCGATACATTTTATCTTTAACAAAACATCCCCTCCCCACCCCCTCCCTCCCTTCCCAACCCAACCCCACCCTGCCCCCCTATTTTTATCTTTATATTCACTTTGAGAATCTTCTGTATGAAGATGTGAATCCTACTTCAGTATTTCTTTGCTTTATCACATGTCCACCATAAATAATAAAAGGTCCCTTCTTTACAGTTGAGTGTCCCACATTCCTTTGAAATACCTTTATACATTCTGGACATCTTCTCTGGTGTGAAATACCAGCGATACATCATCTCATAGAAGTTTTCTTTCAGATTATAATCTGGTGTATATTTTAAACCTTTCATCCACAAATTCCCCCTTTGTTCAAGCATTACATTATATCCCAAGTGCCTTGAAACACTGGCTTTGGCGTATATTATTATTTGTCTCAGATTATTTTGCTTTCCACTTTTATTTTGTTTATGCTTAAGGGCGTTAAGCCATTAGTAATAGCTGATTACGAATGATGGTGAATACACGCGTCCCAGGATCATGTTGCAGGCTACCGTTCGGGTCAGCCAGCCAACCATCTAGAACAGACACAAAGGCCCGGGGGCCGGATCCGGCCCGTGAAGTGCTTACATGCGGCCCACGAAGCCATCCTGGAAACAGTGAGGGAACGGCCCCCATTGCCTTGGCCCTGGCCCAGAGACCCTCCTTCTGCCAGAGACCCTCAGATCTGTCCCACTCCTGTCCAGGCCCCCATAGGCACCCTCAATGCGAACGATGTAGAGTTGGCCATGCCCACCCAGTAGGCCATACGCACTCTAGCCACGCCCATCCAGTAGGCCACACCCACCCTGGCCACACCCACCCGGCCCCCTGAGGGCAACCGCAATGCGGATGCGGCCCTCAATGAAATTGAGTTTGACACCCCTGCTCTAGAAGAGAAGGATTAGGGGGAATTTGATAACTGTCTTCCAATATCTCAGGGGCTGCCCCAAAGAAGAGGGAGTCAAACTATTCTCCAAAGTGCCCGAAGGCTGGACAAGAAGCAACGGAAGGAAACTCACCAAGGAGAAAAACAACCTGGAACTATTTGTAATAAATGTTGCAGTGGAGCATCCTTAGAAAAATCCTGCATCCAGTTCTGGTCACCACAGTACAAAAATGACCCCGGTGACTTTGATCTTATGTAACCTCCTCATCACAAGACCCATCACAAGTCTTACTGATGACTCCCACCTGACCCATCACCTGACCCATTACAAGACTTTCACTCAACACACCCATACCTGAAGCCCTTATAAACAGAAGAACACCGACATTGACGTCCCCGAAATTCCGCTGAGGATGTTACCTAGCCTGGTAACGGGACGTTCGGAAATCAATCCCAAAGCCTGGAGAACAAACCTTCCCCCTCAATGTGTGCGGTCTCCTGCTTGAACAGGGGGCTGGACTAGTAGACCTCCAAGGTCCCTTAAAAAGGGAAAGGTAAAGGTTCCCCCGCACATGCATGCTAGTCATTTCTGACTCTAGGGGCCGGTGCTCATCTCCGTTTTAAAGCCGAAGAGCCAGCGCTTGTCCGAGGACATCTCTGTGGTCATGTGGCCGGCATGACTAGACGCCAAAGGCGCACGGAACGCTGTTACCTTCCCACCGTAGTGGTCCCTATTTTTCTACTTGCATTTTTACGTGCTTTCGAACTGCTAGGTTGGCAGAAGCTGGGACGAGTAACAGGCGCTCACTCTGCTACGCGGCACTCGGGATTCGACCCGCCAAACTGCCGACCTTCTGATCGACAGGCTCAGCGTTCTAACCCACTGAGCCACCGCGTCCCTATCCCAGGTCCCTTACAACTGCGTTATTCTGCTATTGTGCCTCAGGAAAAGAGACTGATAAAACTACAGTGTCTCATGAATTTGGTCCCTCACTTAGGCATCTCTGCTTGGAACACGTGATGAGGTGGTGGTCAGTCTCTCTTGGCAGGCAGGTCACATGCAGGGAAAGTGTTCAGGTGGTTGGTCAGCTGCTCTTCTTCTTCTTCTTCTTCTTCTTCTTCTTCTTCTTCTTCTTCTTCTCCTCCTCCTCCTCCTTCTCCTCCTTCTC
>JAKJMR010035440.1:0-12500 GCA_024449315.1 Daboia siamensis
TCTATTCTATTCTATTCTATTCTATTCTATTCTATTCTATTCTATTCTATTCTATTCTATTCTTCCAGAAGTTAATGGGTTCCAGAACAGGAAACAGAGACAAATGAAGTAGGATAGAGGCTGGACATATACTATAGATAACACATTTTATGCCCAGTTTTTCTGTTGGCTCAGGAATGGGAAGTGCTAAGCACATTGATTTGTGCTTTAGATTGTAAGCCACCCTGAGTCTTTGGAAAAGGGCGGGATATAAATGACATTAAAAAAAAAATGAATTGTGGGAAAAACCGTCAGAATGACTCTGAGGTTCTTCTTCAAAGCTAGATTACTTGTTTCCCTCTGATAAGCCATGTTTGCTGCAGTAATGAGGGCAGCGAGTGGTTAACTCTTGCTTCACACCTTGGTGATCCCTATCTGAGGTCAGCCCCATTGCGCAATTGTCAACACCAAAACACTGTAACTCATCTTGATCAAGGAGGAACACGCGGATCTGGCATGCATTACGGAAACCTGGTTGGGCCCGGAGGGAGGGGTCCCTCTGACTGAGTTATGACCTCTGGGTTTTTGTGTGCTACACCAGCCACGGGCTCAGGGCAGGGGCGGTGGGGTGGCGGTGGTTATACGGGAGACCTTATGTCCGCAGGAGACCACCGTTGTGCAGATAGGCGGGAGTCCCTCCTCCTGAGGTGTGGCCCTCGGGCTCAGTTGGGCCTGTTGCTAACATACCTGGTGCCCAGCTGTGTGGCCACGGCCCTGCCCGGGCTGCTGGACACCCTCTCAGGGTTGGCGGTGGAGTTTCCCAGACTTATAGTTCTGGGTGACTTCAACCTGCCTTCCCTGGGAGGGTTAGCTCGGGAGTTCATGGCCTCCATGACAGCCATGGACCTGACTCAAGTAATTCAGGGCCTGACTCATGGGGGGTGTGTGTCACACTCTTGACCTGGTTTTCTTATCTGGACAATGGCTGGATGATCTGGGAGAGGGCTTGCCAACTATTGTCCCCCTGTCATGGTCTGATCATTATCTCCTGTAGCTGGTCTTCCGCTATGCCACCCCCCCACCGCTGGGTGCGGAGCCAACCAGGTGGTTCCACCCCAGGCACCTAATTAACCCAGAACGGTTCCAGATGGCGCTTGGGTCTTTACCTATTTCCCTCACTCACAGCCCGGCTGATGCCTTGGTGGATGCCTGGGAAAGGGCGGCCACCGAGGCACTTGACCGTGTTGTACCCTTGCGACCCCTGACCTGGTGCAGATCTCATTGGGCCCCATGGTTTTCTGTGGAGCTCAGGGAGATGAAACATTGGAGATGGGGTCTAGAGAGCGGTTGGAGGTCCACCCAGTCTGAATCTGACCGATTGTGACTAAGATCCTTTATAAGGTCTTATCTCGCGGTGATGAGGACAGCGAAGTCTAATTACTTCGCTGCCCTCATTGCGTCTGCAGATAATCGCCCGGCCGCCCTGTTTAGGGTGACTCGCTTTCTCCTTAATCAGGAGATGAGGGAGGAGCCCTTGCAGGGGCGGGCCGAGGAGTTTAGTCATCATCTGGCGGACAAAATTGCTCAGATCCAGACCGGTTTGGACTCTGACTGGGCAGAGTCTGACATGGAGGAATCGAGCAGTCTTGAGCATGTTATCTGGACTGAGTTCGATCCTGTGTCCCCCGATGATGTGGACAGGATCATGAGGAGACTGAGTTCCACCACTTGTTTATTGGACCCGTGCCCCTCCTGGCTGGTTTATGTGGCCCGGGAGGAGACACAAGCCTGGTTCCAGGCAGTAATAACTGCTTCCTTGAAGGAGGGTATCTTCCCCACCGCCTTGAAGGAGGCGGTGGTGAGACCCCTCCTCAAGAAGCCTGCCCTGGACCCAGCTGTTTTAAATAACTATCGTCCGGTCTCCAACCTTCTCTTTTTGGCGAAGGTTGTGGAGAGTGTGGTGGCGCATCAGCTTTCTCTGTTCCTGGAGGAAACTGATTATCTTGACCCATACCAATAGGGCTTCAGGCCCGGCTACAGCACAGAGACGGCATTGGTTGCGCTGGTGAATGATATTTGGCGGGCTTGGGACAGGGGATGTTCCTCTGTCCTAGTCCTATTAGACTCCTGCCTTGAAGAGAGGTTTGAATTGAAAGAGGGAGCAAAGAGGCCATCTAGCAGCCCTCTCTCAACAGCGGGGGAGGGGTACGACATCCTCTATCTCCCACTCTATGACACCATCCTTTCAGCGGTTCCAGGAAGGCTCCACCCCCATTTGCACCACTCAGGTAATAAACCTCCAGGTGGCCTCAATGACTCTCTAAAAGGATGCAAATGACCGGCTGTCTGCAAGGAGTATAAATCCTTCCGTTTCCCACCATCCAGTCAGAACCTGAGGAAGCTTCTGGGATGAGAAGCGAAACATCTTCACAGGACAATAAGGAAGCCCAGATGCCTCCTGAGAAACCACCGTTGGGGTTTCTGGATGACTGAGAATCTCCATAGACAATGTAAGAAATCTTCTCCTCCCCAGATCTAACATCTGGAACTGGCCTTTGCTGGCTCGTCTCCCTGTTCAGAATAGCACAGCAGCTTTGAAGCAGCCTTAACATTCATCCCGCGCTGGATTTTACTCCTGTTGTAAATCTGAGAATGGAGCCTGCGTGATCTCAGTTGTCAACACTCACCCAGAACTCGTTGGAAGAGAAGGAGCAACAGAAGTGGAAGAGGACCAGGGATTCTCTTGAAGGACCTCAAGGCTGCCATCCCGACAGCAGCGGGAGAGACATCTGGGGTGACTTTGCGTCTTGCCTACTAGGTCTTTCCTCCCGCAGGAGGAGTGAAAGGGGAACTCTCATTTCCTCCTTGTAAATTGGGACCAGTTTGTAAAGTTTGAGTTACGGCAAAAGGGGCAGCATCCAGTAAATGAAGTCCACGGAACTTCTGCTGCTTACTCAGGGGGAATTAAAATCACCTTAAATTGGCAATATTCAGCAGTTGGTCTTTCTCGGTCACTTCCCCCCAAAATTTAAAAGCTCTAGGACAGCTCATTTCTCTCAGCTTTTCGTATGTTGAGGAGCTTTTATAGATGTGAAAGAAGGGGAAAAAAGGGGGTTGGGGTTGGGTGATGCTACTTAAAAGTTACTTTGGGAAAGGATGCCATTGGAAGACAAGCTAGTTAGAAGCCAGATTCTCACAATTCAGACTGGAGATAGGTGATGTCGTGTCTCTCCCCGCTCTGTTGAGAGAGGGCTGTTCAATTTTGACCCAGATGGCCTCTTTGACCCCTTTTTCAAACCAGCGGTCCTCTCAGTCCAAAAGGTGGACTTTGCTGTCTTCGAAAGAACCTCTTTTTTTCCTTTTAAATGCAGATCTTGTCCTGAAGGGTTTGTTCTCCTGCGTCGTGCCATACATTTATGGAGTTGTTGCTTCGTTTCCCCAGAGTTTAGATCTGCATGTGGCTCACTGCATTGTGCTGGAAATTGAACAGCAACACAGTCCTTTCAGCAGTTCCAAGAAGGCTCCCCACCCATTTGCACCACTCAGGTGACCCTGAGGACACAGGTAAACCTCCAGGTGGCCTCGACGACTCTCTAAATTAAGGTCTCCTGCTTGAACATTGTTCTGTTATTCTGATGCCAATAGTAACTTCCGGTAACTCACTTTGACCATTGGGATATGTCTCCTGAAGCTGGAAACTGGGTTCTGCATGGTTAGTAAGCTTTGTCAGTTTCTAACCCTGAAGAAACTTCTCTGGGGGAGGAGTAGCCTTTGAAATCAAACCCCCCCCCCCCATGAAATGGGGACTTGCAGGAAAGTTTTGGAGCTGAGCTAAGAAGCAGACAGACAGAGTGAGTTTCCAGCTGGAGCAGAGCAAGCCGGAAGCAAGTTCAAACATGGAAGAATCAGCTGCTGTTAAACAATTTTAATACGGACAATGAAACACGCCTTCTACTACTGTTGAAGGAAAAGTCTTCATCAGGGTTCAGTCCAAGCCGGGAATAAACAACATGGCGACTGCTTTAGAAAGAAGGTTGCAATTAATTGAAGAGGAGAGCCAGTCAGGAAGATGGCTCTGGAAGGAAAGAGAGAATGAGCACATGTAGGGAGTGGGTTTTTGTACCCTCTGGAGCCTTTTGTTTGGAGTTGCTTCCTGTTCCTGCTTGAGGCTTTGTATTTCCTGTGTCATGTATTTTGACCTGAGTCTGGGTGTGCCCTTTGGCATCTGTGAGTTAATTCTATTTTGTCCTGTCTTAAGAGTTTGGGTGGGGTATGTAGACACAGTGGCTCAGTGGGTTAGGACGCTGAGCTTGTCGATCAGAAGGTCGGCATTTTGGCGGGTCGAATCCCGAGTGCTGCGTAACAGAGTGAGTGCCTGTTACTCGTCCCAGCTTCTGCCAACCTAGCAGTTGAAAAGCATGTAAAAAGGCAAGTAGAAAAATAGGGACCACTACGGTGGGAAGGTAACAGCGTTCCGTGCGCCTTTGGCGTCTAGTCATGCCGGCCACATGACCACGGAGACGTCCTCGGACAAGCGCTGGCTCTTCGGCTTTGAAACGGAGATGAGCACCGGCCCCTAAAGTCAGAAACGACTTGCACGCGTGTGCGGGGGAATCTTTACATTTACCTTTATGTAAATTTTAGGTGTCTGTCTTCCTAAGCTTCTAGCTGGGGGCCTCCAACTTTCCTGAATGGATTATCACATCTGCATTTCTACAGAGCTGTTTTCTGCTTGGGGGAGGGAGACTTGGGGCTATTAAGAAAAACTGGGCCTGCTTTTCTGCCTTTCCTAAGATCCTTTAGGGAAATGTAATATTCTGCCCTTCTAATATTTCTTTCTCTGGAGAGGGCTGACTTCCCACACTACTTAGGCGCTGAATTTTGTGTTTGCTGCTTTAAAGGACATTCTTTTTGCCTGGTCTCGCTTTTGTCTCGTTTTGTTTTTTGTTTTTGAAATTGCAACATTTTGGAGGCTCCGTGATTGTACAGTGGCAAGGAGCTGAAAATTGTGAAGCTGAGCCAGAAAAAGAAATCCGCAAAACTCCTTTTTAGATTTTTGAAGTTTAAGGATTTGCATATTTTTTGAAGGTTTTTCTTCTGCTCCGTTCTCTGCAGTTTTCATATAAAACCCTAAGAAGTGTTGATTTCATGAACTTTGTTGTGTGTGTGGGGGGGGAGGGGTAATTGTTCCATTTTAGCTGAAGCTGATTGGTCAGGAATAAAGACCAGAGTTAAAGATTCCTGACTCTGGTGAGTTATTTTGCTGTTTGACCAAAAAAGGGAACAGGAATATTGCTCCTGTTGTTGTTAGCTGCGAAGTCGCATCCAACCCATTGTGACCACACGGACAACGTTCCTCCAGGCCTTCCTGTTCTCTGCCATCTTCTGGAGTCCATTTAAGCTCACACCTCCTGCTTCAATGACTCCATCCAGGCACCTCATTCTCTGTCGTCCCCTTCTTCTCTTGCCCTCAATCTTTCCCAGCATGAGGCTCTTCTCCAGTGAGTCCTTCCTTCTCCTTAGGTGGCCAAAGGATTTGAGTTTTAGCTTCAGGATCTGGCCTTCCAAAGAGCAGTCAGGGTGGATCTCCTCTAGGACTGACCGGTTTGATCGCCTTGCAGTCCAAGGGACTCGCAGGAGTCTTCTCCAGCACCAGAGTTCAAAGGCTTCAAATCTTTGGCGCTCAGCCTTTCTTATGGTCCAGCTTTCACTGCCATACATTGCAACTGGGAAGACCACAGCCTTGACTATACGCACTTTTGTCGGCAGGGTGATGTCTCTGCTTTTTAGTGTGCTGTCTAGATTTGCCATGGCTTTCCTCCCGAGGAGCAAGTGTCTTTTAATTTCTTGGCTGCAGTCCCCGTCTGTGGTGATCTTGGAGCCCAGGAAAATAAAATCTGTCACTACCTCCATTTCTTCCCCATCTATTTGCCAGGAATTGAGAGGGCCGGATGCCATGATCTTTGTTTTCTTAATGTTAAGGTTCAACCCAACTTTTGCACTCTCCTGTCTTCACTCGCAACAAGAGGCTCTTTATTAGTTCTTCTTCACTGTCTGCCATTAGAGTGGTATCATCTGCATATCTTAGGTAATATTGCTTCTGAAAACTATCAATTTAATAGGATAAATCTGTACAGAATAAACCTGTAGTGGTGCTGTTTGACCACAAGAGGGAGCCAAAGACTTAAACATTGCCTGTAAGCTACTAATTTAATAGAATAAACCTCACAATACATAGTTTTACGACAGTTGGTAAATTATCACACATAGTTGCTAAAAGAAAACAAGAAGTATTCAAGTAATTCAGGCAACGGAAGCAAAGATTGAAGTAAAAGTTGATAGGTGATTCACCAGCTTAATAATAATAATAAAGTTGGAAGGGACCTTGGAGGTCTTCTTGTCCAGCCCCCTGCTCAGGCAGGAAACCCTATACCAGACGTGTCAAACACAAGGCCCGGGGGCCAGATCTGGCCCGCGAAGTGGTTTCATCCAGCCCTTGAAGCCATCCTGGAAACAGTGAGGGAACGGCCCCCACTGCCTTGGCCCAGAGACCCTCCTCCTGCCGGAGACCCTCAGATCTCTCCCACTCCTGCCCAGGCCCCCATAGGCACCCTTGAGGCCAGCGATGTAGAGCTGGCCATGCCCACCCAG
The DNA here is from genome assembly GCA_024449315.1 of Daboia siamensis. Taxonomy (NCBI): domain Eukaryota; kingdom Metazoa; phylum Chordata; class Lepidosauria; order Squamata; family Viperidae; genus Daboia; species Daboia siamensis. The sequence goes on from JAKJMR010035440.1 coordinate 6,631, forward strand.
TAGGCCATATGCACTTTAGCCACGCCCACCCAATAGGCCACGCCCACCCTGGCCATACCCACCCGGCCCCCTGAGGGCAACCGCAATGCTGATGCGGCCCTCAATGAAATTGAGTTTGACACCCCTGCCCTATACCATTCCAGACAAATGGCTGTCCGGTCTCTTCTTAAAAACTTCCAGTGTTGGAGCATTCACAGGTTCTGGAGGCAGGTTGTTCCACTGGTTAATTGTTCTCACTGTCAAGAAGTTTCTCCTTAGTTCCAGGTTGCTTCTCTCCTTGATTAGTTTCCATCCGTTGCTTCTTGTCCGGCCTTCAGGGGCTTTGGAGAATAGCTTGACTCCCTCTTCTTTGGGGCAGCCCCTGAGATACTGGAAGGCTGCTATCATGTCCCCCCTCGTCCTTCTCTTCATCAAACTAGACATACCCAATTCCAGCAACCGTTTGTTGTATGTTTTAGCCTCCAGCCCCCTGATCCTCTTTCTTGCTCTTCTCTGCCCTCTTTCCAGAGTCTCAACATCTTTTTTACATCGTGGTGACCAAAACTGGATGCAGGATTCCAACCGTGGCCTTACCAAGGCATTGTAAAGGAGTATTAACACTTGACGTGATCTTGATGTGATGTTAGTGGAGAAGTCCAACAGATAAATGATAAGAGCGAATTTTTGGAGCATAAAATATTCACCATGAAGCTGATTTGGACAATAGAGCTTTATTGGAATTACAGGGCTAGGAACTTCAGCTATGGATTCTGAACTGTCCCTAAGTTGATAGAAGATATGTAATCTAAGAATGATTAAATCTTGGCCTCAACTAGTAGACTGGGAAGCAGGAAAAAAAAATTGAATTTGAAATACATAAGATTTACAGAATCAACACCATTTTGCCAGGCATTCTCATCGAGAAGCTGACTGACTTGAAATTCTCCCCCGCCATCGGCGATTGGATTCAAGACTTTCTTAGGGACCGGTTACAAACAGTGAGGGTCGGCTCTGCTTTGTCCACCCCCCTGAAGCTTTGCACCGGCACGCCACAGGGCTGCATGCTTAGCCCCTACCTGTACTCTTTATACACTTATGACTGTGTATCATCCGACCCATCCACTGCGATAATCAAGTTCGCAGATGATACGACTGTGGTGGGTCTTATTACAGGTGGGGATGAGACAGCATATAGGGCTTAGGTACAAAAACTATCCATGTGGTGTAGTAACAACAACTTGCACCTGAACATCGGCAAGACGAAAGAGATGGTGCTCGACTTCCGGAGGAAAAAGGAGGAACCTGCCCCACTTTACATCGGGGAGGACTGTGTGGAGAGAGTTTCCTCCTTTCAATTTCTGGGAGTCTACCTCTGTGAAGATCTGACCTGGAAAGTTAATACAACCCAGGTGGCCAGAGACTCCACTTCCTCAGGGTCTTGCGGAAGAACAGGGTAGAACAACGGCTAATGACCCTCTTTTACGGGTCTACTATAGAGAGCGTCCTCTCGTATGGTATTGTGGTTTGGGATGCTGGTCTGACAGCCGCGGATAGGAAAGTATTACAGAGGGTGGTGAGCACAGCACAAGACATCGCGGGCTGTCCCCTGACACCACTGGATGACCTCGCCAGGCCCCGCTGCCTTGGAAGAGTGAGGAAAATCCTCAGGGACGACTCACACCCTGGACGGTATCTCTTTACTCTCCTACCGTCAGGTAGGAGACACAGGAGTATAGCCAGCCATACCAACAGGCTGAAGAACAGCTTTTATCCATGGGCTGTTAGGCTTTTGAACGGGAAATAATTTTATAAACTTTATGCATGATTGACTTGCGAGGCCGGTGCATTGTGCAATTAGCTCACACGGTGTAATAAGATGGAGGGTTTGTTGTCACTGTAAGTTGGGGTTGCGGTCACGAAGGGAGGCTCAGCCAATCTCCACGTATACATGGTTGCACTTTGACAATAAAGGTTCATTCATTCATATGCCACAATCCGGAAAGTTCCGAGAGCTGCATCAGTCAACTCTGTAAGAAGAAGAACAAGCAAACAAGTTTTAGATGGTCACTTTATTTTGAAATTGAAAAATTGATAATCGTCCTGAGTGAAATCTCTGTCAGAATTTCAAGAAAGAAAAGCCTACGCTTTCCTAACAGAGATTTGGAAGAAGAGAAAGATTCTGTTTCGCTGGAATAAAATTGAAAGAGTGATTTTTGTCTATCCATTTTTTTTTTAATATCGTGGCGTCCCCGTATCTTTCTTTTTACCCATGAATTGGTTGAGTGATGTAATCCCAGGCAATTCCCCCCTCCCCCCCCATCTTTACAAATAGCGCAGACAAAGTATTGAATGTGAATGGATAACATTTTGTATTACTTCTCCATATTTCGAAAGCCTATCCACAGCCCCAAGTTACACGATTTTTATATTTGCTCCTGCATCCCACCAGGCTCAAGGTTGACTCAGCCTTCCATCCTTCCGAGGTAGGTAAAATGAGGACCCAGATTGTTGGGGGCAATTAAGCTGACTTTGTAATAATGCCGCTTGGGGTGTGTGTGTGAAAGCCCTAACAAGCAGGCATATACATAGAATGAAGGCTACTGCTAAGCTTGTAAGCCACCCTGAGTCTTCGGAGAAGGGCGGGATATAAATGGAATTAAAATAAAAAATAAAAAAATAAAAAAAGGGACGCGGTGGCTCAGTGGGTTAGGAGGCTGAGCTTGTCGATCAGAAGGTGGACAGTTTGGCGGGTCGAATCCCGAGTGCCGCGTAGCAGAGTGAGCGCCTGTTACTCGTCCCAGCTTCTGCCAACCTAGCAGTTCGAAAGCACGTAAAAATGCAAGTAGAAAAACAGGGACCACTACGGTGGGAAGGTAACAGCGTTCCGTGCGCCTTTGGCGTCTAGTCATGCCGGCCACGTGACCACGGACGTCCTCGGACAAGCGCTGGCTCTCCGTCTTTGAAACGGAGATGAGCACCGGCCCCTAGAGTCGGAAACGACTAGCACGCATGTGCGGGGGAACCTTTACCTTTACCTTAACCTCGGCAAGCAAATGCTTTTTATTTATTTCCTAATCGTTGAAAGGCACGTTGAAAGAACAATCACTTTAATTTTCTTGTTCCGTTTTGTTGTTTGTTTTTTTTTTAATAAAATAAGCAGTCAGCATTTACGTCTATGAAGATTCTCAGTCATCCTGCTCATAATTGTCCCAACGACGTTTTTTTTTTTTTTCCCCAGGAGGCAACTGGACTTTCTTGTTCTTTTTCTTCGAAGACGTTTCGCTTCTCATCCAAGGAGCTTCTTCAGCTCTGCCGGTTGCATCCCACCTTCTTTATTAGGAAAAAGGCAAAGATGAGAAGAAGGACGGCTACTTTGGTCAGGAAAAGCAGGAGTAAACGGAGAGGTTGTTGCTGTGAGCCTGTGGTGAAAAAACAGTGGATTGTTTTGATTTAATCGTAACCTTGCCCTGGGTATAAAGTGGGTGGCCAATAAACGGTACAAATAAAATGAAGCTGAGCAGGGGGTTGGACTAGATGACTTCCAAGGTCCCTTCCAACTTATTATTATTATTATTATAATGCAATCCTTATGGACTATGTCCAACTGTTTTGGATTCCTGACCAGTTTTGAATCATTGCCTTGCAGAGGGCTAATTTATATGGTGGGCAGGTTTTGCATCAAAGTTCCAAATTCCACCACCCCCACCCACCCTGAGTCTTTTTTCTATTAAACTCAAAAGAAAAGTTTCTATTTTTATCTTTATATTCACTTTGAGAATCTTTTTTTTTTATTGAAAAGTTTTTCGATACATTTTATCTTTAACAAAACATCCCCTCCCCACCCCCTCCCTCCCTTCCCAACCCAACCCCACCCTGCCCCCCTATTTTTATCTTTATATTCACTTTGAGAATCTTCTGTATGAAGATGTGAATCCTACTTCAGTATTTCTTTGCTTTATCACATGTCCACCATAAATAATAAAAGGTCCCTTCTTTACAGTTGAGTGTCCCACATTCCTTTGAAATACCTTTATACATTCTGGACATCTTCTCTGGTGTGAAATACCAGCGATACATCATCTCATAGAAGTTTTCTTTCAGATTATAATCTGGTGTATATTTTAAACCTTTCATCCACAAATTCCCCCTTTGTTCAAGCATTACATTATATCCCAAGTGCCTTGAAACACTGGCTTTGGCGTATATTATTATTTGTCTCAGATTATTTTGCTTTCCACTTTTATTTTGTTTATGCTTAAGGGCGTTAAGCCATTAGTAATAGCTGATTACGAATGATGGTGAATACACGCGTCCCAGGATCATGTTGCAGGCTACCGTTCGGGTCAGCCAGCCAACCATCTAGAACAGACACAAAGGCCCGGGGGCCGGATCCGGCCCGTGAAGTGCTTACATGCGGCCCACGAAGCCATCCTGGAAACAGTGAGGGAACGGCCCCCATTGCCTTGGCCCTGGCCCAGAGACCCTCCTTCTGCCAGAGACCCTCAGATCTGTCCCACTCCTGTCCAGGCCCCCATAGGCACCCTCAATGCGAACGATGTAGAGTTGGCCATGCCCACCCAGTAGGCCATACGCACTCTAGCCACGCCCATCCAGTAGGCCACGCCCACCCTGGCCACACCCACCCGGCCCCCTGAGGGCAACCGCAATGCGGATGCGGCCCTCAATGAAATTGAGTTTGACACCCCTGCTCTAGAAGAGAAGGATTAGGGGGAATTTGATAACTGTCTTCCAATATCTCAGGGGCTGCCCCAAAGAAGAGGGAGTCAAACTATTCTCCAAAGTGCCCGAAGGCTGGACAAGAAGCAACGGAAGGAAACTCACCAAGGAGAAAAACAACCTGGAACTATTTGTAATAAATGTTGCAGTGGAGCATCCTTAGAAAAATCCTGCATCCAGTTCTGGTCACCACAGTACAAAAATGACCCCGGTGACTTTGATCTTATGTAACCTCCTCATCACAAGACCCATCACAAGTCTTACTGATGACTCCCACCTGACCCATCACCTGACCCATTACAAGACTTTCACTCAACACACCCATACCTGAAGCCCTTATAAACAGAAGAACACCGACATTGACGTCCCCGAAATTCCGCTGAGGATGTTACCTAGCCTGGTAACGGGACGTTCGGAAATCAATCCCAAAGCCTGGAGAACAAACCTTCCCCCTCAATGTGTGCGGTCTCCTGCTTGAACAGGGGGCTGGACTAGTAGACCTCCAAGGTCCCTTAAAAAGGGAAAGGTAAAGGTTCCCCCGCACATGCATGCTAGTCATTTCTGACTCTAGGGGCCGGTGCTCATCTCCGTTTTAAAGCCGAAGAGCCAGCGCTTGTCCGAGGACATCTCTGTGGTCATGTGGCCGGCATGACTAGACGCCAAAGGCGCACGGAACGCTGTTACCTTCCCACCGTAGTGGTCCCTATTTTTCTACTTGCATTTTTACGTGCTTTCGAACTGCTAGGTTGGCAGAAGCTGGGACGAGTAACAGGCGCTCACTCTGCTACGCGGCACTCGGGATTCGACCCGCCAAACTGCCGACCTTCTGATCGACAGGCTCAGCGTTCTAACCCACTGAGCCACCGCGTCCCTATCCCAGGTCCCTTACAACTGCGTTATTCTGCTATTGTGCCTCAGGAAAAGAGACTGATAAAACTACAGTGTCTCGTGAATTTGGTCCCTCACTTAGGCATCTCTGCTTGGAACACGTGATGAGGTGGTGGTCAGTCTCTCTTGGCAGGCAGGTCACATGCAGGGAAAGTGTTCAGGTGGTTGGTCAGCTGCTCTTCTTCTTCTTCTTCTTCTTCTTCTTCTTCTTCTTCTTCTTCTTCTCCTCCTCCTCCTCCTTCTCCTCCTTCTCCTCCTCCTCCTCC
>JAKJMR010035441.1:0-11983 GCA_024449315.1 Daboia siamensis
CTCCTCCTCCTCCTCCCTAGCAAACCCCACTCCCTTCTAGTACTGATGAAGTTGCCTAGTTGGGTCATGAAATGTCTGTAAGAAGGCAAGCTCAGAGAGTCCAAGGACCCCACAGTCTTCCCCTTCCTCCTCCTCCTCCTCTTCCTCCCCCCTCGCAAACCCCCCTCCCTTCCAGCACCGATAATGTTCCCTAGTTGGGTCTTGAAATGTTCGCAAGCAGCAAATACACCAGAAGCCGTTCTTTTTTTTTTTCCTTTTTTTTGGGGGGGGGAGGGGGCAAATTACTCTCTCCGTGTCCCTAATTTTCTCCTTTTCTTTCTCCCCCCCTTCCCTCCCCCAGGCATTTCTTCAGTGGCGACGTCTCCCCCACTCGGACCTCTAGCCGGTTCCCCGGTGATTGCCGCAGCCAACCCATTGGGAATGCCGGTACCTGCTGCCGCAGGGGCTCAGCAATAAAAGGACCCCCGTCTCCCAGATGTCGGACTGGAGCCACCTTAGGGCTGTGGGTCCTCCTCCACCCACCCACCCGCCCCCCCACAACCACCACCGCAGCCACGTTTGGGGGTGGTGGTAAGAGAGAGACAGGAGGAGCCGCATCTGAAGCGTTGCTTGTGGATTGATTGATAGTCCTTCAGTCACGTCATCCATATGTATCTCTCTCTCTCTCTCTTTCCCTGGATATATATAGATATGGATGGATCTTCTCACGCCGAATTTCCCTCCCAGCCCGCCCGCCCGCCCGCCTTTTTTTCTTTTTTTACTTGAACTTTTTGTAACTCAGAGGAACCCCTTGGCCAAAATCCGCCCGCCAAGCGTTCCACGGACCGTTTCTCGTCTGTCCTGACCGCCGCCAAGCGGGGACGCCGGTTCTTCCTGACCTTGGTTTCTCTCGCCCTTCCGACTCACCGGTGCTCCCCAAGACTCCCCACCCCAACCTCCCCAAGTGCAGGGGAAACATGGTGTCACCATCACAACCCTCCCGTCCCTGTTGAATTCCGGCCTTGGGAAGCTGGCAAGAGGAGGGGGGGGGGGGAGAGACACACCGGGCTTCTGGAAGGCCACCTCGCCGTCTTCTGCAGTGGCGTGGAACGAACTCGGTTGCGGAAAAGAGGTCACAACGGTCAAGATTCCTATTGGGATTGTCGTCGCCTTCTCATCTTTGAAAGCCTCCAGGCCTTGCCATCCCGATCTTTTTATCTTCCTCAAAAGAGATCCAGCTGCACCGCACAGAGCTCTCCCTGTAACGTCTTCTGGGATGCTGGAAAATAATTTTTCACCTGTCGTTCCTTTTTTCTCTTTTTTTTTAAAAAAAAAAAAAAACACAAAACATCTCAAACTTCGAACAGGTTAGATCTTGGGAAACGAAAGGAGCTGATGTGGGGGCGCCCGCCTGTCCTGCCCACCTGCCCCCACCCTTTTTTTTTTTTTCCCTCCCTCCATGTGCCATGGGAGAGAGGCCGGTGCGTGCGTGCGTGCCTGCGTGTTACTTAAAAGGGAGCCAGCGGAGAGCGCCAGCGGGCTGTGAACTTTCCAAAAAAAAAAAAAAAAAAAGGGTGTGAAAAAACGACAACGCAAAAATAGGCCAACAGCGTGCTGCTGGAGCACCGTGTGCCCTCCCTTTTCGGGCCGTGTGTTCTTGTCGACGCACCGCCCCGCAGAAGACTGTGTGTGTAAAATGGGTCTCACTCTGCCTAGCTTGAAATACCCGACGTCGGAATTCCTGGCTGTAAATAAACTCTTCTATTTTTATTTTTATTTTTTAATTTATCGAAGGTTTAGGTTTAAAGCTGGCCTGTGCGCAGAGGTGCTCTCCGGGCCAGCATCCAATGTTCTGCATTACGCGCAGCCTCTTAGCCCTGGAATTGGGGCTTCGGACATGGGGTTTGGGGTTTTGTGACCCCGATACCTCTCCCCGTTCCTCTTTTGGCACCTCGTCAGGATTCGGCGGCCGTCGGGAGCCCAGCTCAGAAGCCTTACGAGGAGCGTGTTCCCAAGCCAAAACTGCTGGATTTTTTTTTGGAGGGGGCGGGGGGGCTTTCCTGCATTTTTCTTCTGCACTGGGATGTCGAAGGGGGTGTGTGTGGCTGCAGCGAAGGGCAGGATGGAAAACCTTCCCCCCCCCCTTCCAGATTTCCGGGGTCCATAGCTGGAACAGCCCCTCCCATCCTGTAGGATACCTCCATTGGGACACTGCTACGAGAGGCCTGTTAATTGCCTTGGGGAGGCCTCAAAAGCCCTGGAATTTCATTTTTTATATATGTTTGTATGTATGTATGTATACACATGCATACACATACATACATACACACACAGACACACTGGAATTCCTGTGGGGCCATTTTTGCGTTCATTGGGGGCAGGATGAGACCCCGGGTGCCGGAGCAGGAAGCAATAGCACAGGACCCTCGGCTTTCCTCTCCTTCCCTCTCCTCGGCCAATGGAAGATGACAACCGAATGCCCGCCGGCTGGATTTTTCCCGCAGTGGGTACTTTTGGCGCCTGCGAGAAATTGGGAAAGGCAGCACAGGCATGTCTAGATTTGCACTAGGGACAGCTCCTCCGGGGACTCGGCCCTTTTGCTTTCTTGTTTTGATCCTTGGAATTTGGCAAGTAGGGTGAATGAAGGGACGAACCAGGGCTTCCCAGGAGTCGAGGGTGCCGGGTGCGAGGTGACGAGGGTTAGGGGGGATCAGCAGGGGGAGCAGTATCCCATCCAAAAAAGCTAACCCAAGACCGGAAATATTTGGTGGAGGGATTTGATGTAAACCAGTGTTTCTCGATTCCTTCCCTTTTCAAGATGGGTTGGACTTCCAACTTCCAGAATGCCTCAGCTAGCCATGCTGGCTGGGGCATTCTGGGAGTTGAAGTCCACTCGTCTTAAAAGGGAAAGGAATGGAGAAACGCGTCTGGTGCTTATCCTGGCCTTGCTGCCCAAAACTTGCAGATTGTATCAACATCTGTGTTGTAAATTACCTCATCTGTATACGTTGTATCAGAACACTTTTAAAAATTTCTCAGCACTTCCTGGGGATATATTTTTTTTTTCCCTTGGGAGAGGGGCGGGTGGGCTGGCATTGTGTGAGATGGCAGGAAAAGGAGAGAAAAAAGGCAGTATAAATAGTCCTAATGGCAAATTTGATTTTTATTTTTTTTTTAAAAAAAGATCTTGTTTGAAGTGATCTTTTTTATTATTATTATTTTGTTGAAATTTCGATTGGGCTTTTATTTTATTTTTTTAACCCCTTCTCTTTCTCTTTGGATTTACCTGAATGGAATTGTAGTGTCATTGTTGAAACTAACCCTTAATTGTGCTGAGAAGTTGTGCCATGGAGGTCTTTAATTTTTTTTAAAATAAAATAATTGAAACAAAAGCCTGGTGGGGTCCTACTCTTAAATCAAAGGAGCAGTGGGATAGATTTTAACTTCTGGACCAGGGGGGTCTTCAAACTCGGCCCTTTTATGACTCACGGACTTCAACTCCCAGAATTCCTCAGCCAGGCATGCTTCAATTCTGGAAGTTGAAGTCCATGAGTCATAAAAGGGCCGAGTTTGAAGACCCCCTGTTCTAGGCCTTTAAAGCTGGTTTTTGATGTCTTTCCTTGCTGGTTGCTGAGTCTGGTACATAACTACTACACATTTGGGAAAAGATAATACAGGAAGTCCTCAAATTAAGGGTTAGTTCATTTAATGATCGTTCAAAGTTATAATAACGGCACTGAGGGAAAAAAAAGTCCTTATTACTGGTTTTCCTCACAACCATTGCAGCATCCCCTGTGGTCACGTCAAAATTCAGACGCTTGGCAACTGACTTATATTTATGACAGTTGCAGTGTACTGGGATTGTGTGGTTCCCTTTTGCGACTGTTAAGCAAAGTCACTGGAGATTCACGTTAACAACCATGTAACCAACAACTGCAGTGATTCACTTAACAGCTGTGACAAGAAAGGGTGTAAAATCAAGTAAAACTCAAGTACTGAAGAATTCCCAAAGGTACTTTTTTTTTTTTCTTTGAAGACATTTCGCTTCTCATCCAGGAAGCTTCTTCAGCTCTGAGTGGATGATGGAGTATGGAAGGATTTATACTCCTTGCAGACAGCTGGTCATTTGCATCCTTTTCGAGAGCCGTTGAGGCCACCTGGAGGTTTATCTGTCCTCAGGCTCACCTGAGTGGTGCAAATGGATGTGGAGCCTTCTCGGAACTGCTGAAAGAACTGTTATAGAAAGATGACAGATAAAACCTCCAAGTGGCCTCAGTGACTCTCAAAAGAATGCAGATGACCAACCCTGAGTCCTTTCTGAATCTGTGTTGTCTACATCTCAAACTGGAGCGCAAATGGTTCCTGTAGTCTGCAATGTTTTCTGGAAATCCGTTTCAGAATGATGCGGGAGCACGAACGGACTTCCAGAAAACATTGCAGACTACAGGGACCATTTGCGCTTCAGTTTGTGATGCACACAACACAGGCTCATCGCCATCATCCTGCGCCCATCTTCAACTAGGAAGGGATCCAGGGCAGAAAAACATCCTGCAGTCAAGAAGGCTCCCCACCCATTTGCACCACTCAGGTGACCCTGAGGACACAGCTAAACCTCCAGGTGGCCTCAACGAGACTCTACCAGAAGGCAAATGACCAGCTGTCTGCAAAGAAGGTAAATCCTTCCATTCCTCACCATCCAGTCAGAGCTGAAGAAGCTTCTTGGATGAGAAGTGAAACATCTTCAAAGGAAAAACAGTTGCTTCCTGAAAAAGCACCTTTAGTATAACTATCATTCATTCAGCACTATCATGCTGTACTTAACCACTATTTGCTTAGTGACTGTTCCATCGCCAGGAAATGTGACCCGTGTCCAGTTTTCACAGGACTGTTGCAGCAAAATTTGGGTGCTCGGCAACTGGCATGTATTTTATGACCATTGCACTGTCCCGGGGTCACAACTTTCATAACCTTCCCAGCCAGCTTCCGACAAGCAAATTCAACTGGGTGGGTGGGAAGCGAGATTCATTTAACAACTGCTTGATTCAGTATTTTTCTCCTTGTCTCTATTTGCAGTGATTTGCTTCACAACTTTGGCCAAAAAAGAAAAAGCAAATTGAGGCACAACTCACTTAATGATAGTTGTGGTCATACGTCGAGGACCAGACGTATTTTACCATAACTTTCCTAAATAAATTCATTTATGTTTTCTGCCTTTTGAAATGCACTTTTCTACACATTTGGAGGTAAGAAATGCGTCCAAGTATATTGTGCTTGGCGGTGTGAAACTGGAAACGCCGTTTTCCTTTCACTGATAGAAATTCAAATTATGTTCCCCCCAAGAGCTGCTCCTCTATGGAAAAGACCATAGAGATACGAAAATAGAAGAGCCACAAGTACCTTCCCCATTTTGATTCCTGACTAATATTGAGGTAACTTGCCAGCTCAGCAGAGCAGAACCCCTTTCAGGTAAGAGAAGAGAGGAAAGGAAAGGAGAGTCCCGTTCTTACGACCCCCTCGTGGCTTTTTTTTTTCCGGCAAACAAGCGTAAGCCGTCGTAAACCGAAGACTATATCGTGCCTTTAACAAAGATGGCGTCCAAGGCATTTCCGGCCGCTTCTCCTTTCATCGGCCCGGTGAGAAACCGAAGCGATTGGCGGAAATGACGTCACGAGAGCTTCGGGCTCGTTTGACCACGAGAGACAGAGCGTGGACGGCGGAGCAACATACCTTTCCTCGGGTACTCTGCAACTGAAGGCTACCTGGTGCCTTTAACAAAGATGGCGTCCGAGGCATTTCCGGCCGCTTCCCCTTTCATTGGCCAAGTGATTTCCGCCGATGGCGGAGGAGGAAATGACGTCAAGAGCGCTTCCGGCTCTTTGAACACGAGGAGAGCGTGGCCGGCAGAGCGGCATGGCGGACGAGGGTGGTGAAGCGCCCGGCGGAGGAGCGAAAGATGAGGTTTTAAAGATATTTTGGTCGCGGGAACAGGCAGAGGAAGGCCCGGTAAGGGCAGGGCTGCCGGTTGGGTCAAGGTCGCCTCCGCGGCAGGGTTTCCGGGTTCCTCACGCGGGGTGGTTGGGGGGGTGGACTTCAGCTCCCAGAATTCTTTGCCGTTGGCCCTGATGGAGGGCAAGGATGGGGGATGAAGTCGGCGGGCCCTGGGGCTCCCAATTCGGCCTAGGTCAGGGGTCCTCAAACTTGGCCCCTTGAAAACTTGCGGACTTCAACTCCCAGAGTTCCTCAGCCAGCTTTGCTGGCTGAGAAATTCTGGGAGTTGAAGTCCGCAAGTCATAAAAGGGCCAAGTTTGAAGAGCCCTGGTTCAAAGCATCGATGCTATGATTTGAATTCAGAGATTTGCAGACAGCTGTCCTGTCCCTCTCAACCTTCCGTGTGTGTGAGAGAGAGAGAGAGAGAAAGAGAAAAATAATAGATATTTGTAAATTATAATTAAATTTAAATTTAATTTATAAATGTAAACTATATAGATATTTATAATAGATAAACGCAGAGGTAGAGATAGAAACATAGATGCAGATTGAGGGGGAGAGAGAAATAGGGTTAGAAAAATAATAATAATAATAATATAATAATAATAATAGTAATAGTAATAGTAATAGTAATAATAATAATATTTGGAGGACTTTGGGACTTTGGAGGTCATCTAGTTGAGCAGAACAGAGCAGAAGAGAATAACAGGAGTTGGAAGGGACCTTGGAGGTCATCTAGTCCAGCCCCCTGCTCAGGCAGGAAACCCTATACCATTTCAGACAAATGGCTGTCCAGTCTCTCCATAAAAACTTCCAGTGTTGGAGCATTCACTGCTTCTGGAGGCAGTTGTTCCCCTGGTTAATTGTTCTACCTGTCAGGAAGTTTCTCCTTAATTCTATAAATAAGAGACATAGATATAGGCAGACAGATAGAGGCATACATATATAGAGACATAGATTCAGGATAATGCTAATCCTGCCCACAGCTTTGCTGCCACAGAATTGTTGAAAAGTACGTTTTCTTCACGTGGGATACTAATTTTTAAATGCTTACCTTCTAACGTTTTAAAGTGAGACCAGAGCAAGTTCCTAAGCAGACATTGTCTCCGGAGCTGCATGGGCCAGAGACTGAAGATGAAGAGAACACAGTGATATGGGACCAACGCAGAGAGGTAAAGCAATTATAACGGGATTTTTCTCACTGCTTCTCTAGCTGTGAGTAAATTTGTTCCCGGGGAAGTCTCTGCAGTTGTGTCAAATTCATTGCCCATTTTTTTGTGGTGGGCATTGGTCCAAACAGCTGCCAAAGTAATAATCTGTAGTACATGGGCCTTGGAATTCCTTGTGGGTTCTGGGGATAGTTTTTCTGCAGACACTTTTATTTCCCCCCCCCCCCCTCTCTTTTCTGTTCCTCTCCATGTCTGGCACCATACAGACAAGAAGTACTGATAAAGAAGAATATTTATAGTTCGGGGTTGAAATAATGTGGCAAGGTAATGATTTAGAGCAGGCATGTCAAACCCGTGATGTCGTGTGACATATTGTGCCTTTCCCCCATTACCAGTAATGGGGTGGGCGTGGTTTCATTGTGATGCATCCGGCCTGCCAGCCGGCAGTTTTACATGCCTGATTTAGAAGCTAACCAGCTTTTATAATGTGAGATGAATGATGCAGTGTTAGGGATGACTCAGCAGGGTCTGTGTCTCTTTAACAGCAAGCAGGGTCTGTATCCCTTTAAGAGCCTGAGTTTAAAATGGAAGACCTTGCTGGAGTCTTTCTCTGTCATCCGTTTCCTGCTGTAAGTGCGGTGTGTTGGAGTTTGCTGTATTGCCACGTTATGTATTTTGCTCCTAGTGTGTATTTGTAGATGGTGTAATATAAACCACCATTTAATACAAACCACTGTTTACTGTATTTACTCCTGGGTTACCTCAGCGCAGTAAGACTGTGCGCGCTCTGACATAAGCAGTCCTAGGTGCTCTCTGAGCTTTTCTTGCAGACGTTTCATAACCCAAGTCGGCAACGTCATCAGTTCAAACCCCACTCCCTTCTAGCACTGAGGATGTTAGTTAGCTTGGATGATGAAATGTCTGGAGGAACATCATCCCAAATGTGTTTTTTCGAAAGGCAACTGAACTACTTTGGTTCTTCCTTTGTTTTTTCCTTTCAGCAATCCCAAAAAGATTATCAGCAATCCCAAAAAGATTGCACACCCATTTGCATTTTGATTCAGGTAACCCTGAATCAGATATAATTCCCAAAGGGCCTCCGTGATTCTCGGAGAGAGTACTAATGACCAGATGACTGCAAATAACACAGGTCTTCAGTCAGAACTGAAGGAGCTTCTTGGATGAGAAGTGAAATGTTTTCAAAAGAAAGAAAAAAGTCCAGTTATCTTTTCAAAAGCACCTTTGGGACAACCATGACCTGGATCATTGAACAATCTCCATAGATAATCTGTATGAAAACAAACAAGCTTAGAGAGCACCTAGGTCCCATTCTGGAGAAAAGCTTCCAACAGGATTCTGTGCTAAACAGAATTAAGGTCCACCCTGAATCCTTGCTGCTTGCTTGCTTGCTTGCTTGAATGGATTTTTAGAGGATACACTTGTGGTTGGTAGAAGAGAAGGGCGTGGTCTGATTTAAAATGGCTTGACAGAAAAAAGGTGTGGAATTTCTCAAGCCAGGCCAGGCAGCTGGGCGGCATCTAGTCAGGCGAGACTGCCAAGACCAGCGGTAACAACGATAAGCTAGGCAGATAATGTGAACAGCCCAGTCACCGTGAAGACTCGCAGATAATCCTGGCTTAGGAAACTGAATTGACAAAAGGGACGAGCATCAGTTAAGGAAAGAAGGCTGCCTTACCTTTTCCCCTGCTGTCTTTTTCTCTAAAGGAAACTGAATTTTCCCCTTTTTTTTTTTTGTAGAAGGTATTGGATTGAGATCGTTGACCTCATCCTCACCCCGTGGCTGGATGGCTCCCTTTTAATCGTTGCACAGGTGAGTCGCAAGGAAACGAGGAAAGCTTTGCTCTGGAACAATCTTCTGCGTGATTATAACAGTCGGGGGTCAATTTTGATGTTTGACCCAATGAATGTGTGACCCAATGGAATTGGGTGTGTCTAGTCTAACGAAGAGAAGGACGAAGGGTGACATGATAGCAGCCTTCCAATATCTCTAGGGCTGCCCCAGGACAAGAAGCAACGGATGGAAACTCATCAAGGAGAGAAGCAACCTGGAACTAAGGAGAAACCTCCTGAAAGAACAGTTGGAGCAACCTGCCTCCAGAAGCTGTGAATGCTCCAACACTGGATGTTTTTAAAAAGAGACTGGACAGCTATTTGTCTGAAGTGGTATAGGGTTTCCTGGTTGAGCAGGGGGTTAGACTAGATGACCTCCAAGGTCCCTTCCAATTTTTTTTATTATTATCATCATCATTGTTATAATAATAATAAGTTGGAAGGGACCTTGGAGGTCAACCCCCTGCTCAGGCAGGAAACCCTATACCATTTCAGGCAAATGGCTGTCCAGTCTCTTAAAAACTTCTAGTGTTGGAGCATTCACCACTTCTGGAGGAGAGTTGTTCCACTGATTAATTGTTCTAACTGTCAGGAAGTTTCTCCTTAGTTCTAGGTTGCTTCTCTCGTTGAATAGTTTCCATCCGTTGCTTCTTGTCCTGCTTTCAGGTGCTTTGGAAAATAGCTTGACTCCTTCTTCTTTGTTGCAGCCCCTGAGATATTGGAACACTGCTATCATGTCACCCCTCACCCTTCTCTTCATTAAACTATCTTGAACTTCACAGTTATTATGGACTTCGCGATTATTAGTACTTCACAGTTGTTATGGAACCGTTGAAGCATCTCATTCACCATAATTCAGAAATTGTTCCTGAGAATGCTTTTTCTAATGCCTGAAACAAGGGAAGCTAATATGCTGCTAGAAAATCAGAACTAGGCGACTGTAAATTCTAGTTCTAACGTGGGCAGAAAGCTGGATGGATAGTTTTGGCCAGTCCCTCTAGGTCCCAGGAAAAAGGCAGTGCAAACTACTTCTTCAAACGGTCACTGAATGAGTCCATTTCCCACGTATTTCAGAATCTTGAAGTCTACTCTCTTGAGGTCTACTCTCTTTAAGCTCCAGCTTCTAGGTTAAAGTGAGCTCCGCAGTCAGGAGCTGCTCTCTTCTCTGTTGGGGGTGGTGCCTCTCCCGGTGCAGCCACGTCAAATTCGGTCCCTGCCTGCTCTGTGGTGGCAACCGGCCCTGCGACTGCCACATTAAAGCTGTAGTTCATGGGCCCCTGGTTAATGTCATTGGACCTGGGGATAAAAATAGGCTACAGACATTGTTATAAAATGCCAGGCGTTCTTATGGAGCCAGTGATATATGAGCAGAATATAAAATAGAAGAAAAGAATAGACACACCATAGAATAGAATAGAATAGAATAGAATAGAATAGAATAGAATAGAATAGAATAGAGAATAGAATAGAATACACAGATTGTAGAAGAATAGAATAGACAGATTATAAAGTAGAACAGAATAATAGAATAAAGTAGACAGATTGTAGAATAGAATAATTAGAATAGAATATAGAAGAATAGAACAGACAGATTGTAGAATAGAATAATTAGAATAGAATATAGAAGAATAGAACAGACAGATTGTAGAATAGAATAATAGAAGAGACAGATTGTAGAGTAGAATAGAATAATAGAATAACGAGAAGAGTTGGGAGGAACCTTGGAACATCTGGCTGATTGTGATTGATGATGATGATGAATTGGAAGGGACCTTGGAGGTCATCTAGTCCAACCCCCTGCTCAGGCAGAAAACCCTGTACCATTTCAGACAAATGGCCGTCCAGTCTCTTCTTAAAAACTTCCAGTGCTGGAGCATCCACCGCTTCTGGAGGCAGGTTGTTCCACTGGTTATCTAGTCCAACCTCCCCCCCCCCCCCCCCCCCAAAAAAAAAAAAAAGCAGGAGACCCTGCACCATTTCTGACAGATGTACAATGTCTGGAGTGATACGGTTGGCAATGCCTCCCACTTCCAACCCCACCAAAGCCAGGCCAGAAGGATACCCCTACTCAAAAGCCACTGAGAAGTTCAGGACAGCCAGAACACTCCTGCTGGATTCTGTAACTTCATTTTTTTTTAAAGTAAAAATTATGCGTTAGACTATCCCAAGATTAATAACACAGGTAGTCTTCCACTTACGACAACAACTGAGCCCAAAAATGTTGCTAAGCAAAACATTTCTTAAGTGAGCTTTGCCCCATGTCGAGACTTTTCTCGTCACTTTGGTCAAGTGAATCGCTGCAGTTGTTAAATCAGTAACACGCCTGTAGAGTCGTCATAAATGTGAGTCAATTGCCAATTGTCTGAATTTTGATCACGTGACCATGCAGGATGCTGCATCAGTCATAAGTGTGGGAAAACAGTCATCAGTCACTTTTTTCCAGTGATGTAACTGGTCACTAAATGAAATGGTTATAAATTGAGGACTGCCTGTAATTCATCTCTTTTTTTTAAAAAAAAAAAAGTATTTAAACATTTTAAGATGGATTCATTTAATTTTGGAATCCCAGGAGTGACAGAAGGATGCGATGTTTCTCTCTCTCTCTCTCTCTCTGATTTTATTCATTTGTAAATGATATGCAGAGTTGTAGAAAGAAGCATTGTACATTTTTTTAAAAAACAACAACAATTGTTATTGATTCCCTGGCAGATCTTCGCTCATCCAGAATGTTGTCGGGAACAGTTGTTAAGTCGAACGTTCAGCCTTGGGAAGACGGGGCAAAAGGTCTCGCAACGCAGCATCCACACACCTTTATTTTGAAAAGACCCATGAAGAAAAAAAAGAGTGCTATTTTGTTCAGGAAAAGGCCCAAATAAAGGCCAAACATGGATTGTTGCCCTGAGCCTGTTGGGAAAAAACAGTGGATCGTTTTGATTTATTTGGTAATGAAGCTAGAAGATTCTCTTTTAATTGCTTCCTCTCCTGTTGAAATATAT